>OOFH01112149.1:11224-25073 GCA_900323355.1 Merlangius merlangus
GTGGTAGAGGGGGGGGGGGGGGGGGGGAGAGCATTTGGAGGCAGGTGGATTGCCAGCTGTCCATTTTTATTTTTTTACTCCAGGGTCACCAACCGTTAATCTATTTAATTAATATGATAAATATAATGTAGAAATAGGCGCAGTGTATGCACCTAATATTGAATTAATATCCAAATCCTCGTCTATGTCTTCAATTTGATCACATACTTCTGTGATTTTCTGATGCCTTTTTTAATAATTAATTGTTGTGTGCAAGCAACAATGTTAAGTTGACGGTTAGATCCGTTAGTTCAACAGATTCAATATACAATGAATGAAATTTAGCTCTGAAATGTTAATGGTCTCCTAAAAAGGCTGGCTCATAAGGTGCGTGTCGGTCCGCTAAACCGATTTGCCAGCTTACTTTTGTCTTTGGCATGCTTCCATTCTGCTACCTCTACTGCTTCACTTTCATCACTTCCTACCCCCTACCCCAAACACGTGGCTACAGGAAAAAGATGCTAATGCCATCCTGCAGGAAATTGCTAAATCCAGGCAGCAAATACAGCAGTGCCTGGACGAAGTGAGTACTGTAAAAGAATGGCCTTCCCCTAATAAATCCAGCACTGGCCCTAAGTTTGTGGTAAAAACAACATTGTAAAACAGTAATATAAGGCACCAATATGTTTTATTCGGTAAGCCCGTAAATTGATATTCAACTGAAAGGTTTGTTTCAGTAGCAAGAAAAAAAAAGTCAACTGCACATTCCCTCATGTATATGGAATTAAACGTGGGCTTCAGACGTATGAATCTGTTAACTAAAGCCTTACAAGATTAACAATTTAGCACTTTAGGAGCTGATATCGATGAAGTATATAGTGCCTACACCAAAGAAGAGTGTATAGTGCCTGCTCTCCTATTCAACTCTGTCCATTACGCTGCTTGCTTCATTCTATAATCACCTTTCCATCTGCATACCCCATCACATTTTTTTGTTAATTTTTTACACAATTTGAACATTATTTTCTGGGCTCATCACTGATACCGGACTACTCTTATCCTCTGCATTTAGAATTGAGATAATTACCATGGCGACTTAATGCATGTTCTTTATTTTGGGAAATTTGTAAAAAATAATTAAGTTTTTTATTTTTTATTTATTTTTCTTTCTTGTGCAACAAAGTCATATCTTGGTATATAGTCATTGGACCATTCAGCATCAGTATGAGAAATTGCTTTACCTGTAGATTTGTTAACTCGGGCAGGTAAAAATAATTTTGGAGCCTGCTTCCTCGTGTCTACAACCTACGCCCCTTCTTCTGTTTCTCTATTTCCTCTGTAACCCCCGTGCGTAAACCGGGTTCAGGTGAAGTCTGCCACGCAGCCTGCCAAAGCCCGTCAGGCCAAACGGCCCCACAGAAACGTAAGTCCCCTGCCCGCCGGCCCGCAGACGCCACCCGCCTCTCACGCTTTCCCACTGGGCTGGGTCCTGTGGGGCCGGGCTGGGCTTCTGCGGCTAGGTGGGGGCGCTGGCTGGCCCTATCACAGCTACAGAATCATAACCCTCAATCATGTCTCCTCAAACCAATGTGTGCCTGCTTTTTCATTCATGTTTCGTTCAAAAGTTGGCCTCATTGATTGTCTGCTAATGAGCTTTGTGCTAGCCGGTTATAGTGCTGCATGAATGTGTCATTTGGGATTTATTTTGTAATTGACATCATTTCAAAATAATTAATATTAACATTCCACTCCTTGACCTGTGTTGTGCTGGGTTTGACATGGTTGAAAAAAGCATGTGTCTGAAACTTTATTTACTGACTATAATTTGGGTTATTCCACTGGATTGTTGTTTTTAAGTGTGAAACAAATCAAGCAAAATGGTTTCTTAAATTCTACGACAGTGAGTTGTATAACCTTGTGTGTCACTGTGTACTCAAATCAGAGAAAATTTACCTTGCCGGTTATTGCGTTGAACTCATTGCTTGCACAATTTATTTTGCTTGCATTTTTTAATCCTAAATATTAACCTAAATAATAACCACTGATATTGTACAGTGAATCTATGTTTTTGTTTTCACCCACAGTCATCGTCAAAATCAGGAGACCAGGATACAAAGGGCAAGCAGATGGATTATCAGAGTATGCAGAAAGGTGTGGGTTTGGTTTGATTTGATTTTCACAGGCCCTGAGTTACTATTTAACGGTGTTCAAATCAGTCTGAAAACGACTTTAGTCTTTTACTTAATCATTAACATAACGTCTTTGTTATGTAACATTTTTGTTAAGATCCAGCTATGATATGAATGGTAGAAAATCATGTACCGGTAGTTGTTTTTTATGATTTAAGTTTGATTGGCATTTTCTATTAACAAATAATGTTTTAATATTTCAAGGAAGTTAAGCTTTTGATCAGTCAATTCACCAGGATCTTTCCAAGGAGGGCCTTTGACATAAGGCACAGCTGAGCTCTCTCCCTGTACATTCTGTATTTAATTATTGAGACAATGTGATGGGGTCTGCATCGATAGGATATTTTCATCCAAATATTCTGTCTATCATTGGTTTCAGAGATCGAAGATATGAGAGCCCTCATCCGGGTTCTTGAGTCAAGAGTGACCAGCCTTGAGAAGACCCAAACAACGGCAGCACCTGCACCGTGTGTCCAGGTTAGTCCTTTTGATTGATTAACAAAACTACCAGAGCTTTTCTAACTTAGAGCAACATTTTCTAGAACGATTTTTTTATGTTTCAAAATACCTCAAATAAGCTGCACCGTAGTATGAATCTTTCCCACAACCCTTTCACTGTAACAGTTGTTTCAATAAATAATATTCCTTGATGGCTGGTCAGCTGTTGGATGAGTAAGCCTCTGAGTAATTGGAGATGATTCGAAATCAAGCTTTAGTTTTATCACCCGAATGCAAACGGTGAAAACTGCACCAAATTTTCTTTAATGTCTTTATGCTAGTAAAACCTACCTATTAGCTACTCCATTAAATAAGCCACTGCAACAGTATTCATTCGTAAAATATGGATGCAAGTTTGTTGGAAAAATAGGGTACTGTCAAGTGTGTTTACAAGATGGCAAACTTTCCAAATGACTTATGCTCTCATAATGGCTCACTTCTGCAATTTTAACATGCCACTAAAAATCCCTCTGTTGGTTATTTTAGGCTGCTAAAGTGCAGGCTGCACCACAGAGAAAAGCAGTGGTTGATGACGACGATGATGATGATGACGATGACGACCTGGACCTGTTTGGCAGTGATGACGAGGACGCTGAGACATTGCGCATCAAACAGGAGCGCATCGATGCCTACGCAGCCAAGAAGTCTAAGAAGCCCGTCCTGATCGCCAAGTCCTCCATCCTGTTGGACGTAAAACCTGTATGTGTTTATTGGCTTTCTGGTTCATTTAGGGAAATCTCATATGTATGTTCATACGCAACTGAAATATCTCGAACAACTTCAAATGCTTTACTGTCAATATAGTTGATAGATATTGAGCAGTTGACCGGATATTCTCGCTCTGACAGAGAGAACTAAAACGATTCAGACTGTATTCGTTTCGGGGTATTTCTTCCTGGTACTAACTGACCTCTGGCTAGATCTATTCATGAATCCGGCTATCCATCCTCATTCAATGGGTTTTTGTGTAAGAGGGCAAGTGGGGCAATGAGTTGCTGAGCGGCGTGGCGCTCAATTTTGATATTGTTGCGGGCCACCCCAAATAAAGTGATTCATAAGCGGGGAAACACAGATTCATATTGACCAGCCCATATTTTTGTTCCCCTTAATCCGTCCTTCCACCAGTGGGACGACGAGACGGACATGGTCAAGCTGGAGGAGTGCGTGCGCTCGGTGCAGGCCGACGGCCTCCTGTGGGGGGCCTCCAAGCTGCTGCCGGTGGGCTACGGCATCAGGAAGCTGCAGATCAACTGTGTGGTGGAGGACGACAAGGTGGGCACAGACCTGCTGGAGGAGGAGATCACCAAGTTCGAGGATTATGTGAGTATGCTCCGGCAACGCAAGACCCCTTCAGAACCATCTGCATCCACCACGGTCGTAATTAGAAACATGATGGCTAGGTTTAATTTGCATACATGTATTTACTGTTTAAAGGACTATGTGTAGGATTTAAGTGCATAAATAGCTTTAAACTGACAACATATGAACTGGTTGTAATGCCACTTACAAAATGCGACCTTCCTAGACTGTTGAAGAAAGTCTGTGGACAGATTTTATATAACCGGGCCCGTTTGGCCAGGAAAAGTGTCATTCTACCAAAAATGCAGTTTCTTTCTTATCTATCTCAATTTATTGATAACATTTGTTTGTAATTATTGTTCTCAATGAGAAGGATTTTTTGATTTTCTTTTTTTCAAGTGTTGATTCAAGTGATCAAACGTTGTGACGCGTTAATGTCTTTCTCAATACAGATCCAGAGTGTGGATGTGGCCGCATTTAACAAGATCTAAGCATTGTCTCCATCCCGCTCCCTACTCCACCAAAGTGTTGCTTCTGCTTTCTGCTTGCCTGGTTCTTAATAAAATCCTGCACTTTAAGCACAAACATCTGGTGTTGGCATACATTGATTTGATATAATGCAAAATACTCAATACTGTATCATACATTGCAACGGTGCTATAACCATTTAAAAGGGCATAGTCTTAATGTGGAGCCAAGCCCCACCCAGAATCCTGGGTAGAGGGGCTGGGTGAACGTGGTCCTGACTGTGTGCAGGAGAATCATCCCATCTGGAATACTGTAGAAAGACAGAATACCAGCCCTATAGTCCATATAAACTCCTATTCTGTTGGCACAGGGGATGGCTATGGCCACAGTGTCCTTGTCGTGCTGGAAGGAACAGGCCGAAGGGGAACAGTCCAGGCTCCAGGATTTGGAGTTGTGTCCCAGCTTGCAGTCGCTCCCTGCTCCCTCCCTGGCCATGCTTTTGTAACACAATCCCACAGAGACCCCTCCCACTCCGCTCCAGTCGACCTCCCAATAGCAGCGGCCGGCCATGCCCGCGCTACACAGCACCTGGGCCCAGCGGGTGAAGCGCCCCGGGTTCTCTGGGTATGGCTGGGCCTCGGACCATGTGGTCACCCCTCTCCGCCCATCAGACAGGATCAGATATGGGTTGGCTGTGCTGGAGTCCAGTGATAAATCGTGGTAATCTGGGTACAGAAGAGCATATACTCAAACAGCTTCTGATCATTTAAGACAATGTGATTTATAAGTGGAATGTATACTCACATTGCAGAAAGTCATCCCTCGTCTTGAGCTCGGTGCTGTGCAGTGGGACCACAACTTTCCCTATTCAATACAATTGTTTGGGTGAAATCAAAGATGCAATACATGATTTTTTAGCAATATCTTTTTAAGGATCTTGGAAAGTATTACCTTCCACAGTTTCGATTTCGATGGAATTTTTATAGGCTTTCTTTAGAGAAGTCACTACAAGAAAAACAAAGGGCCATGGTTAGCTTAGCCGTGCATCAGTGGATTGGGCTCAAATACTCTAGTTGCAAAATAAGGAGGTGTACCCTTGTCGGAAACCCGGAGGAGCTCATTCTCGCACACCTCTGCCAGCGCTGCCCTGAGCTCCACCAGAGCGCCCCTCATGGACTTGTACATATGGTATGGAAGTACATCTGTGCTAGGCAGATCAACTGTCTCAGCAGGGAAATGGAAGGACTTGCACTTCTACAGAGGACAGAATCAACCACCAGGGTTGTTGGTATGAGAACGGTAATTTGGGGGTTAAGGAATAGGGCTCCCAAGAATCTGCAACGTGTGATAACGCAAATCTGTATTGGCTCTAGTAGTCAAAGGCATACGGCCGAGGTTGATGAAAATAAGTTCCTACACATTGTGAAGCCAATGTAGCTGATCATGGATGTTTTGCACTACATAATATATCTATTATGTAGCCTATGTATTAAACCAATCCATAATCTAAACCTAAAACCACACACCCCAACCCTGAAACCAAAACCTAAAACGTTCCCTGACCCTTCAAACAATCCTGAACAAAGCCACAACCATAGACTATCAAACTAAAGCCTAACCATATGTTTATCACCAGCCATTAGTCCTAGGTTTTTCATAGGAACACATCTTTCTTCTATTATTCTGGTGCAATACCTGAAGGAATTGGAGATGATCGTCGGTATTGGAGAGCTTCTCCAGCTCAGCACCTCTCCTCTTTAGCTCTTTGGATTCCCTCTCCAGTTTTCCCAGCAGTTCGTCCGTCTCTTGGAGCACGGTCTGCTCTTGGCTTCGGATCAGCTCCCTTACCTCGGAGCGCTGCTTCTCGATCAAGCGCGCGAGTTTAGAGAAGGTTCTCTCGCTCTCGTCCATCACGGCTTGCGTTGAATGCTGTTTGTTTCGCAATGAATTCCCTCACTTCAACGTTTTTAATACAATGGGTCATAAAAGGCAACAATTGATATCCCGCCATATGCCTAACCGATACATTTCTTAATAATTACTGGTCTCGACTTACCTTGATATACCTCACAAAATATTTAAGCTCCTTTTTAATCTCTTTGTATTTCTGTAAGGATTTAAAAGACGCGTCTGCCAGCTTCCTCTGAAAGAAAACCAAATTTGAAAATAAGTCATAGCCTATTTGCTACATCTGAATAATTGTTAATGACTAAATTATCACTAAATTGTATGCCAAAGGTTACCCATAATTGGATTAAAGGTTCCACTATCACAATAGATCACTGCTTTATCAAAATTCAGACCTACATTATATTAAAGATTAAAGTTGACTACTTGAGGCTAGTATTGAAATGGGCAGCGCTTACATATTTATCATTATTGAACACAGACTAGAGGTCTTGCAGAATTCATAGAACTCCTACTACAGCATAGCCTACCTCATGCTTGGCTCGCGCCTCGGCCAACGGCACCGTATCATGGCCCCTGTGTTTATGCCTCACGCACTGAGCGCACACACACTGCTGGTCTGTCCAACAGTACTCCCTGAGAACTTTATCATGGTGGCGGCAACGTTTGTCCCTGACCCGAGCCAAAGGTGTGGTGAGTTTGTGCGCATTCCCTCGAAACTGGTCGTCGTGGACTCCCAAGTGGGCCACGCAGTACGACTCCAAGCAGGCCAGACAGGACTTGACGGCCTCCCTCTTTCTGCCGTCGCTGCAAACTCCACATAGGACCACCTGCTCTGCTTTGAGCGAGTGCTGCCTGTCAGTTCTTATGTTGCTCGCATGAATCTTGTCCACCACTTCCGAGAGAACGGTGTTTCTACTGAGCGCAGGTCTTGGGTTGAACAGCTGCCTGCACTGTGGACAACCGAAATATCCTTTGTTCTTGTTCCTGGTCCAATAGTCGTCAATACAATCCAAGCAGTAGCTGTGTCCACAGGGAATGGTCACAGGGTCCCGAAGGAAATCCAGACACACTGGACAGCTGAACTGATCTTCTTCGATGGAAATGCTGGTCAACGCAGCCATTTTCTCTCATACAAAACAAACAGGGAAGTGTGACTGTGAAATATGGGAGTGGTGCCACAGGTGACCGACGTGAATAGGTTTCACCGTGGGACATCCAATCAAAAGTAGTTACTGGTGAGGTATAAATAGGTGGGCCTTTGCAATCTGCCGTCAGTAGAGGTAGGAAATACTGCAACGTTTGGTTTCGATCATATACCAACTAGGCCTACAGGACCAGAATCGACGATATCGATACCACTACCAATACTTTTTGTTATTCACGGAACCTATATGTATTTCCATGCAGGAAGTAACAGTGTTTCATGATTTATGAGGTGAATGCGTCATCAAAAAGCTACATCTGAATAATTGCTCATGACTAAATTATCACTAAATTGTATGCCAAAGGTAAGCAATCATTGTAGGCCTAAGATGAGTGGTAGAATATTATTTATACCGGCCACCTGTGAGACCTCGTTTTGATAACCAACTGAAGCATGTAGAGTATGTAGCAAAACATTTTCTTTCCAATGAATGAACAGAGGACCTTTTGTTATTGCATCATTATTATTGTAAAAGGAAAGTGCCAACATGAACAATTATTTTTGAATAAACAAACCGCACACAATTATTTCAGGAGAATAAACCAAAACAATAGCCCTACATACCTCTACCTTCCACCTCTACACAGTATAACTGCTACCACCAAACAACTATATGGGGGCAATTAACTGATTTAGCTTTAGAGTAAAATAGATGTCGGATAGGGTTGCATGATCAAATGAGAAACACCATTTTCTGGCTTAGAATTTAGATCATGATTCTCTCAAGATTTTTTTTCAATAATAATATTGATACAGAAGGGAAAAAAACAGTAGGCCTATTAGTAATATGATGGTGCTGATATAGGACCGGCACAACAGAAAGAGAAGAATCCTGTTTTAAGCTTAAATGCAACTTCCTGAATCAGACACTGAACATAGAAACTATTAACTTCATTCTCTTGTCTTCTCCTAAGTGAACCTTTGATTTTGAAGTATTTTTCTGTGTGTTTTCTGTGCGTAAGATGAGGGAAGTATTTAGATATGATTCTAAAAATGTAAACAACAGTCACTATAACAAGTCTTTCAACATTTTGAGGCTTAATGGTGGAGACGTGTTCCCCCCTGAACTGAACACCATTTCTGAAGGGGATTGTAGCAGGAATGCAGGTGATTCTTTTGTGCGACACCTTCCAATTGTGCCGGTGGAAAAGACAGCTTGAGTTGATCTAGTGTAGACAACTTATGCTTCGCCCTTTCCCCAAAATATATATTTTGTGTTTACCGGTTTAAACTATAATCGAGTCATTCAACATATTTTGTACAGTTCTCTTTATGAAATGGCCACAATGTTGAAGGGAGATTCTTAAACTCATCATCGTCAACTTTTATTAGTAGACTTATAAAAGTTGAAACGGGCGAAACCGTTAAGGCCGATTCATACCTCCGGATCTGGACGAAACTGTCCGTATCCGTATTTACCGCAGGGTGTGAATGGGCCTTTACGGTTTCGATCTATCCGGTTTCGGAGTATCTCCGTATAGACGGAGTCAAGCGAAACCGGGTAGATCTGTAGAAACGCTGTAGTACACCTTCCGGGCCCATAAGGGGCGCTGCTTATGCAATAGAAATCCAGAAGAAAAAATAAATAAGAAGAAGAGGCGAGCATGCGCATAAAGGTTGCCCCCCGAACCAGTAACAACACAAACAAACAGCTCTTCTACAATGGTGAACGCGAAGAAGGTAGGTTTATTTGTCTGGTCTGACCATGAGTGCGAGATGCTATTGCGGCTCACATTAGATTGTAAAGTAACTAAATTGCAACACAATGTCGACCGCGGGCTTAACAGTCATTGGCTAGAGGGTCGAGGGGTGGGCGATGACGTCATGGTTTACGGTTTCAGTCGGTTTGAGGAGTCTACATGAATCCAAAACGAAACCGGGTAGATTTGAAACCACCCAAGTTGACGGATTCGGTCAGCGGATTCGCCGGCTTCGTGTGGACGGAAGGCCGAACCGTACAAGAACTTTGCTGTTTCGCCATGAAATCGGCTTCGTGTGGACGGGGCCTCAAGGTCCATTTAGAAGACATACAAAACAAAAAAATAGACAACACACACATAAATAGGAATAAAAACATTCCAACCACTTATAAAAGGCACTTATACCAATGTCTCCAAAGGTATGCATGTAGCGTACTGCGCTATAACTTGGGTTCGACAGCAGCATTATAATTTCATTTTTTGAGTCATTCAAGCGACCAATCTATCTGTAGATGAGGTTCCTCAATAAAGCATAAGGTGTTAACTTCTCCATTCACAAATAGCTCACTTGCACTGTTCCACCTTGTTTTTTTAAGTAAGATTCTAAAACAATCATTGTAAGCAACTGTGCACTTGATTTTTTAAACTTAGCCCTAAGGGGCAGTAGGCTATAAAGGGGAGTGCAATATGCTCTAAAGGGACATATTTTTACATGATCAGAGCACATATGACATTTTCTTGCCAACGTATTCGCTTGGGCATACAATGTTCGACACACTGTCTAAAAATGTCATCACGCATTTGACGACGTTACGAAGTGCCCTAGGTATTTTACTTTAGAACTAACACAAAGCTCTGCCCCAGAAAGATAATATTGTGGAAAGAGGAGTTATCTCCCTTCGCCCTATCACACTGCTCTTATTTGATTTGTATTGCACATCATGTCTGACACTGACACCATATTCTGTACACACATTTAACAACTGCTGAAACCCAGCACTACTGGATAGAGAATGGCGAAATCATCCGCACACATTAGATGGTTTATCACCGTGTTGCCAATCATACAGCCCGTTCTACAGCCATTCAGTTGGTAAGATAAATCGTTCATATACAGGTTGAGGGCTGGTGACAATAGCCCCCTTGTCGAACTCCATTACCAACACTGAAGGGACAATTTATCCTGTTGACGCTAGAATCGATCAACAATGAGACGTGTATCTGTGGTAATGCTATTAAGGGATCAACCCACCATAGCCGTCAGTATAATGTTCAGAAGCGCAGAACAACGAAGGCCTTCTGTTCCAGTTCTTTAAGGGCCAAGGTAGCCCACATGTGCGCCAATGAAAGAAAAAAGAAAGCCATTTCAAGTCATGTTTGTGATTTTTTTTTTATTTGTGCCTTACAAATAACGTAACATTTGTCAGAAAATACAAATATCTAACTGTTGATCACTGCCCGATGGGAACGGATGATGAGTATAATTAAAAGCATAATCATAAATAAGGAAAAACAAGTTATCAATATTAATATTCTTCAAATTAAGGTTAAATAAAACTGTTGCCAATGGTAACACTACATGACGAATAGGTATTAATTAAAGAGTAAAATCAGATACCAACCAATTATTGCACTCGGTTCAACTTTCACGTGGTGTAATGCAACCCGTTATGCTCTATGTAACATTAGCTGATGTGCCTGTGGAATTTATCTTCTATCCTCGTATCAAAAAAACATACTTTGGCCAATTACAGCCGGGTCCATTTACCGTAGTATCCCATTGACCGAATACAATTTAATAAATCAAAAAATAGAATACGTTGTGTTAACTCAAGGGCAGAGTAAGGGGAGGGGATTCAACCCCAGGAGCTGTGAGTGTCCTGCATGGTCTTGTGAAATTATAAAGCTGTCCCGGTGCTATTTTCTCCGCGGGTGGGAGCGTCGCTGCAAATGTCTTTGTCTAGAGCCTGAGGAAAGCTTGGAACCTGAGGGGACAGAAACTTGTGTCAATCAAGACGGGAGAGAGCTCAAAGGATAAGGCTGGCTTAATTAGATGTTTTTCTTGTATCGACATCCTTGATGAAACAACCAAGCTCAACCATTATTTTCTCTTCCTCGTTGCCTCCCTTCCTCTCTCGACAAAAGTTCATATTGTATTGGCCAATAAGCGGGTATACTGTGGAGACGTCAACTTTAATTGTTTTTTAAAACTACATTGAAACAAGTAACTGTTAATAGTTAATGCTTGCAGGCAGAGGAAAATCTAAATTGCTTTCCAATTGACTCACTGGGGATGTCGATATTAAGAATAAACCAAAAGGCACGACACCTTTGCTGTCAAGCAGATTGTTGAAAGACCTCCGTAGGGCGAATTGCACCATCTTTTAGAGTGAACACAGAGGTCATGTTGGTGACTTCTGGAATGAGCTCCCTGCCAATGTCAGAACCGCAGGCTCTCACTTCCAAAAAAGACTTAAGACTCACTTGTTCAGAGTCCACCTAGGCTCTGCAAAGCCTCCCCCCCACATCAACCCCCCCTCCCCCCACCTAATGCACTAATTGTATGTTGTACATCCTGGCACTTAATGTACGCACTTATTGGATGTTGTACCTCCTGACACTTAAAAATATTACTTAATGTGTATCATCTTATCCTAGCTAGCTTTGTGGTATACAGGGAATGGGTTAACCTTACAATTGTTACGGCTTGGCACTTGGTTTTATGAACATCCTTACAGTACCGACAGCGATATATTGTTTCTTCTTCTTCTGACCAATGTACTTATTCTAAGTCTCTTTGGATAGAACCATCTGGTAGATGCCCTAAATGTAAATGATGTCCATGATACCGCGGGCCGATGTGTATGGTGCTTGTTTTACCGCCTGACTTACTGAATGGTAAGGCGAAGCCACCAAACGTTGAGAGGGCAGGTCCTGGAGAGAGGAAGGGGTTCAGTGGGCCCACGGGTGCTTGGTCTAGCCCAGGTGTAGGAGGAAGAGTCGCTGAAAAAACAAACACTGTTTGTTTGGGGTCAGGATAACCTCCCATCCCTATTGACATTAGAGGGGTGTGGGCAACGGTTTTAATAATAAACATACCTAGCAGCTATTTCAATGTTTAAATTAGGTCAAAATATATATAAAAAGCTCTACCTACTGATAATTACCAGTTGGTAATATAATAAACATGAATACTTCTTAATAATCTTACAGTTACAATATTTTTTTCTAATCTAGCTATTCCTCATCCAGAATAGTGCACCTGTACTTCCGCTTATTTTGAATTTCCCTTCAGTACCAGGTCTGGGTCTGCAGTATGTTAGTGGGTTTTCTCCATCTAAATTGTCTGCGACCAATCAGCGAACAGAGGGAGTGGCTGAGATCAATGACGTTAAAGTCAGCTCTCGTTGACTGACATCTTCACGCACAGTGTTTGGTTTATTTACAGACTGCGCGCCACGTGACTCCTGGCCAAACGTTAGCGATTGGTTATGGCAGATCCAGAGTGGCACTGGGCAGATCCAATAGTTTTAAACTTCAGGGACCTGGGCCCCTTTTCCCGAAAGCATCGTTAGCCTAAGTGGATCTTTAAGTGCGTCCTACGAGCATTGTACAGTATTCACCCCGTTTCCCGAAAGCATCGTTGGTAACGAACGTCTTAAACGCTCGTAGCTAACGAGTACTCCAGGGTACTCGTAGGACGCTATAGAGCATCGTTAGCCTACTATAGCCTCAGTGGCGTCACCAGCGGACATTCCTAGTATTGGATGCGTTTTATTATAACACATCCAATACCACGGAATGCCCAGCTTGAGCCATTTCGCAACCAAGAACAGTGGTTACCGCCGATATATTAGGCCTACTCAAAGACTACTGTTAGATTTAAACAGCAAAGATAGAGACATGTTCAACAACAACATAATTTATTGCAGCAATTAAAAATTCCAAAAATACATGCGCAGCCGAAATGTACCGATCAAACGCCACGTCACAATAAAATCAAATGATTCCATTGCTCTTGTGTGGGAGGTCGCTTTTGAGCTGCACTTGCTGTCTCCCTCTGATTTTAATTCAACCATCGTGGTTAAAATGTCCTGACAGAAGACATTGGGTACTAGACATGCATCATGAGAATTTCTAGAGGCGTTTTTTGTTGCGATTGTTTGCATTATAGGCGCTTCGGTGAGGCTGTGATGAAGTTCACTGGACCCTGCTAGACAGTAACAAACATCTCTGACCATACTTAATCGCGTTTGTAGTAGGGGTGTAATGGTACACAACAGTCACGGTTCGGTACGTACCTTGGTTTTTAAGTCACGGTACGGTACAGGACGGTTCGGTTCATAGTTACAAAAAACGGATTGCTTGACTGAACAAACATATGTTTAATTAGTAACGAATTAAACAACAGTTTTAGCTGTCAGTATGAAACATACAAATAAAATGTGTAACAAATATAAAAAAAATACTGCTGCAATTCTCGGATAACCCTAACATAAAATGAATGAAAAAAAATCCAGTGTTAATGCTCAGTCTAGGCTCTTTAAGCTGGTATGTAAAAAAAGAGTATGTAAACTTAAAGGGTTTAAAGAAAATATTCC
>OOFH01112151.1:0-11210 GCA_900323355.1 Merlangius merlangus
TAACATTAACACACACACACACAAAAACACACACACACACACACACACACACACACACACACACACACACACACACACACACACACACACACACACACACACACACACACACACACAAACACACACTCAAAATGAAAATGAGATATTCAAAATGCACTCCAGGGTGACAGTTGTGATTCAAACATTCATTAATTCCTTTCCTGTCTCTGGACTTTAGGGTTTAGGCTTAGGGTGCCCAGCCCATAAGCCTGTAGATGATATTTAAATATGAATGACATCAGTTCACTTTTGATCATTGCATATTGAACAGACATATTAAACAGTACCGTGGCGTATGTATCTATTATAATCTTTATAATTTATAATATTCATTATTGAAATTTTTGCTGAACAATGAAGTCAAACTTATAATATGTTTCGGCTTCATGATTTTAAAAGGTATTCAAACACAAATACACAAATACACGCCCACAACACCGACCGAAGGGCCCACACCAAAGCAAGGACTAACTTGTGCTACCTTGTGATGACATAGGGGGTGAAGCAGAGCACAAAGGTGCCGATGAAGGTGCTGATCTTCTTGGTGGCCCTCTGTCTCCTGTGTCGCTGCTCATCCAGACATCTCTGTCGCACGCTGGGGAGGCGCAATGGAGTCTGCTTGTTATTGTTTTGGTTACTAAGTAGTAGCAGTCACAGTCGTAGTGTTTCACTTTTTAGGAATACGTTTTGGGCCTACTACCACTACCTTCTATTACAATGACTGCTAGTTCTAACACCACTAATGCTTATATCACTACAGTACTACTAATACCAGGCCTAGGCCTACTACTATTACTAAGACTAATAATAATAACAATAATAAACAACAACAATGGTGTTATATTGAGCACCACACATTCTACAACTATACATTAAATTACACTATAACACAAGAATACAGTTACAGTGTAGCTCTATGTAATAGGCTAAACTTGGAATTACCTTGGATGGATGTCCACCAGTAAGACGAGCGTCTGCATGGTGATCACGTCGATGCGTTTACAGTGGAACCTGGCCACCTGCAGCACCTTCAGATAGGTGGCACACATCACCACCAGGGTGAGCAGGAAGGTGAGCGCGTGCAACACCATGTTGAACGCTATAAAATTCGCTTTGGCGCCACTCGCTCTGGCGTTGCACAGCGTGCACGAGGCATAAAGCGGATGGTACCCGAGCCAGGAGAGGCAGGTGGCCACCGTGGAGAAGCAGAGAGAGTGTATCCAGGTGTACCCGAGGGCGATGACTGCATCTCGGTGGCGGATCCGAGAGTGGTAGCTCAGTGGAAACACCACAGCCACCCATCTATCGATGCTCAGCGCGGCCATGGTGAGCATCGAATTGGTGAGGAGAAAAGTGTCGAGAAAACCGACTAACTGACAGAAGACTGTTCCCCCGGGGTGCCCCTTGGTGATCAGCCCCACCACAGTCAGTGGCATGCTGGAAACGCTCAGCAACAGGTTGCAGAACGTCAAGTTGAGAATGAAAAGCCCGGGAACCTGCTTTCTGATCTGCGTGTCGTACAGAAAGCAGATCAGCACCACAACGTTGGACAGCAACGAAACGACGATGATCACCAAAACAAACACAGAAGCGGCCACGTCCGCTGTTTGCATGTTTAGGGGTGCTCAAAAGTCCCGCTCAGATATTCTGGACGATATAAAATTCCTGCTAGAAAGTTTCCTCCATTGAGGTGTCCCGTGATGAAAAAGGTCCAACTTGACATCTCATGCATTTCCTTGAACGAACTCTTCCAAAAAAGTACTCCAGATAAGATCCCTGTAAGGGAATGGATTGATTATTTTTGGTCTGTAATTTAATTGTTTATGAAATTCAAGGCAATAATAGCCAATAGCAACTGTGATGTTCAGTCTCGTGGAGCGACGCGCTGTCCAGACGCTCTCCTCCGGTCACCGGTCACCGTTGGGTCCTCGCTGCGCAATTGCGCATTGGGTTGATGATCGACAGCTTCTCAAACGCTCAGAGAGAACCCAGAGAACATATGACCACCGTTCTGCTCCGCAGGAGACTTTATATGACAATCTCCCCTCACACTCAATTATTCCATCACTTGCTTGCGCAGCCTTATTGTGCTACTCCAAGCGGCTAAGAATAGATACTTTTGCGTAAAAATAGCAGCAGACGCGTGATTACGTGCTTGGTTGTGGTGAGGCTGGATGATGTCAAACACGTCACGATCATCTACGATTGTAATTTGCATTTTGTAATTAGTAGGCTACAGTGCTGATAGCGCCCCAGGCGTAGGGTTTCACTGTCATAGCAATCGTAGTAGTTGTGAGTGTAATATTGGCCTGATTTACAATATTTTTCAAACCCTTGTTCGCTTTAAACAGTCTTTCTGTTCATTGATGTCCATTCAAAACATGATTTAAATATACATCATATAAATGATAAGCCTACAATAAGTAAATAATAAGTTAACGTAAGACATTTAACAGTCTATCTTGAGTCAACCATCAGAGGGAGCAATCCCAGAAATAAGAAGAAAGAAAATGTAATCCATGCAGTGAAATAATCGTCTTTAAGGCTGTGCCACTTGTTATGTACATTTCCATTGGTCAATATGTTTTGTTTTTGTTTTATTCGTAGTCTGGGGTTTAATATCCTTGTGTGAAAGACCCCAAAAAAACAAAAGCGCCAATTGTGATGGATGGACAATAGACAATTTCTTTCCCATTTGGCTCTCCGACTTTGACGCAGGCGTGCAGAATGGCCTCATTTGACACTGTCACCGCGCCCAGTCTCCGGACTCCTGGTGAACATTTTCAATTAACCAGCTCAATGAGAAAGACACCGTATGGAAGAAACATTAAATTACTTATCTCCACAAAAATCATTTACATCAGATTAGTTCCAGTTCCAAAATTAAAATCATTGATATGATCTATGATATTTAATTGAAAGAAATTTCTCTACTGTCTGCCACCGAGAATAAAAGTCTATTTGTTACAGTGGCAGCCACATGTGCACCTGTCTGCCTGTGGCATGAATTATGGGTAATGAGGAGTCACCAAAAGTGGTTTCAAAGGGATTCTAATTAGTTCCAAGGCGGAAAAGGAGTTATTCAGTGTCATGGTGCCAAAGTTATCCAACCAGCTTTTAAAAATCAATTCGTTGTGTGGCTGTAGACCCAGGTTTCCTTCTCGGGTTTGAAGTCCACAGTCTCTTGTCATTATAGTGGCACTAAAGCCCCTCTTTGTTGAAGTACAGCAGACACTTTGGCAGTTTTTTCTTTGATACTACCTGCAGAGTTTGGAAAGTTATTAACATTTTCTGGAATAAATGGTGTGGATTAGGACATTTCTGCTGTAGTGATTTACTTGGTGGTACCTACTTAAAGTGCTGCATGGAATTGTTTTGAAGAGATCAATTGTAGTTCCCTTTTGATTAATTTGGTATATTTTTGGCAGTACTGTGTTTATATTTCTGGTCAGTATGCCATGTAATGTGATTTTATAAGAACATATAATAGCAAGATTTGGAAAGCTGGGTTTATGGAAAGTGCAACTCTACTACAAGGAACGTTGTATAGGCCTATTGTCGAACTGAAACACAAGAGATTAAAAGACAAGCTTAAATAATTACCGCCTTGTTTTGCACAAGCTTTGAAATCCGAGTTAAAATTTCGAGGACGATGGTAACAATGTTTTGAAACCATTGTTGGAATACAACAAAAGAGTGATGGTGTGACAGTAGCTGAGTCAATCAATTGCTCGTATTGCTAGAGATCTCTCTTCCGTCCAACCAATCATCTGCCTATTATGGACGTTTTTAAAGTGGATTGGTTTACACCAGGTGTTAAGGAAGTGAGTAGTGTGCCAGACGGTCTAGTTTTGTTTGATCTGCAAGGTGAGAACACAAACTTTAATCGCAATAGATTTCTTCCGCGATAGGATTCAGTCATCTAGGCTAGGAGTTTGTTTAGTAAGCGTTATCGGTTTTATTTATCATCTTTCCTTGGCATATGAAATACTTGTGGGTAGAGCAAAAATCCAATATTCAGACAACCTTTAAAAGGCATATTCACAAAAAGTTGGCATGCGTTTATGTTTGCCTAACATTAAATCCTCTGCATTATTGATGCTTGTGAAATACTACGGAATGTTCTTTTGATATAATACATTCTCAGTTTGTCTTTTGTCTAACTGGGATGAGTTCAATTGTAATAACCTGAACTATAAACAACTCTTTTATTATCATTATCATTGGCAAATAAGCGTAAGGATTGCATTAGTAGGGAGTGACTAAACATTCCCTAAGTAAGATGCACTGGTATGCCATGGTGCATACCTCTCATGCTAAACAATAATTCTCTGTGTAATCTTCCATTGAAATGAGACAAGGTGTTCATTATGGTTGACTCCTACATGCATGCTTTGGTATTCTCCCAGACAGTCCCAGGGTGAGTATACTGCCGTAGCCCACTCGGCCTGCTTTGACGTGTCCTGTCTGGTAATGCATGTGACATCTCAATACGTTAGCGTGACACAGGCTAGCCCCATCTGCTTCAGAAGGCTGGGGAAGAGCTCCTGTGGTAATGAATGGGTCCCAACAGGCACGTGCACAGACCGAGTAGCTGTCTCTCCACATTAGTCTCTGTGAGTTTTACGCATGGATAGTCTTTGCACTTTTTTGCCACAATCAGTGCATGCCGCCCCTCACCTTACATGGAAAGTATGGTCCCTCTCTTGTCATGTTCCAATGATGGGTTAGTTGGCTTCCTGAGGTGCTAACAATACATCATATCCATCTATATGCTTTTTCTATCCGTCTCTCTGTCCGTCCGTCCTCCAACAAACCAACCTACGATATCTATCCGTCAATCGAGCCTCCATTCATTCATTTATCAGGGTCTGCGATGATTCGTAAAGCCATTAATAATGCATATAAAATGCATATTTCCTATCAGCAGAAAAATGTATGCCTTTGATGGAGTAATAATGATGGCAGTTATTGTACTAAACAAGGACAATGCAACACAAAGATCTTAATGTTCATAATCAATGCAATACATAAATCTGTTAATTGTGTTGCGTTTACCTGGAGACATTACCTTTTCTGTGAAATGTATTGATTGCTAATGTGGTGGAAATTCTTTGAACTGTACTGACAACACAACTCAGAATAAACTTAAAGAGTTGGTTATAATAAAGGGAAAAGGATCATATAACATAAAAGTAGTCTCTGTAGAGAGGCCACATAACATGACAAGCATACAAAGGTTGAAGCCCGGTAGTGAGCACCGAACACTGAACTGCAGATGCTCCTTCTCCCCTCAGCCATCTCAGGAGGAAGCTCCTGATATTCTTACATCTGAGTCAGCCAAGGCTGGCCCAGTTCCCCTCAGGGATGATAAGCACAGTACAAACAGTGAAATGGTTGCTATATAATAACTAATAAAGGGGCCACAGCGTCTTAGTGTTTCGCAATAGGCTACACACCTTCTTCTTTTTGGTTGGCTCTTCACCTGCTCTGACCTCCAAACACGCCTAGGCCTTCCCCTCAGTGAGCTGCAGAAGGAACCCTACTTGTAGTAGGAAGGAACCCACAGCGCAGCGAGGCTCTAGCAGACCCCCTCGGAGACACGGCCTTTATCCAGGATATACAGTCCCACCTTCTAGGGCAATCTGCCCGGAGATTGTTAGTGGGTCGGCAGGCTTAATGCCGTGACTCTTTGCTTGACAAGCCTGCAGGCAAAACATATTTGCTTTTCATAATTGCACATGACAGCTGTATGTCTTGGTGGGTCCCTGCTTGGGTCCTTGCTTAAGCCTCTCATTGTGAGATTGTTTAATTGTTGTGGGTGGATCTGAGATATTATCTGTAGTACTGTAAAACTCCCTAAACAAATTTTCTATAATGGATACCCTGACAAATTATGTTAGACAGAAGTTGGCAGTCATAGGTTTGTTGGCCGTTAAACGATTCAATGGAGTTTCTACATTGACTTGTTTTTTTTGTTTTTTTTTCACGAAAAACAGGTTTAAAAAACGTAATTTTGTTACGTTACACATGAGACGTGCACCGTTATACGTTATATTGTACGTTTAACATTACATGAACGCTTGGATGCATATTTCATATTTCAGCAAGATTTGAAGATTCAAATTTGAGTTTGTGCTCACTGTGATGAGTTTTTGATCCAGTAAACCTTTTCCAGATTAAATGACGTGTATAAAACGGAAAAAAATGGACGTGCTTTCTCAAGGAAGGTATTTGCATTCAGCCCTCTAACCTCGATTGCAAATATTAAGGGGATAGGAAAAGGTTTTCTTCACCTGAATCCGTATACTAATATACAGTCTTAAAAAATAATAGGCTACCATCTCATTAGCTCTTGATTAAGTTCAGCACCTCTATATTTTCGCCTACAAGGGGTGCTTGGTTTCTTTTTGCGGTGCTGTGTTGTAGTGGGTTTGTGTACTGGTTCTATATTCGGAGGGGTGGACTAATTCACTGACTCGACTACACCTCACAAACCTCATTGGAAAAGCAAAGGGAACACTTTGCAACAAAATGAAACGGCCGTGGAAAAACTGGCAACAAAAAAACAGTTACCATGGTGGTGTAATAAAGTTGACTACTGGTGGAAATAAAACTGGCCAGTATATAGGATGACTGATGCGTGTGATCTGCCACGTTTGACAGCATCCCACAGAGCCGCTCAGAGAGGTGTTATGTAAAAAAATGTATTGACATCATGAATTACTGTACGGTCAACTGCTTGGTGTGCTGCACATTTGATTTGGTTTGGCACAGACGTTTGTATGCCTCTTACGATGTCTTCCTAATATGGGTAAAATGTTGTATTGACATCTGTACCATGTTGTCCAATATAAGGGCCTGTGATTTCAAGTTAAACGTAACTGTACTATACCAGTTCATAGTGGACTTTAGAATTGTTGAGCAATTATCAGGCAAGGGAAGGGGTAAGTAGATGAATCACAGCACAAGGTATAGGTTTGTGCCACACAATTCATCAAACTGTCGCTCGTCAAACGATGAGGAACTCATTCTGGCAAACGCCACCCTCTACGGTGACCTTCAACGTCCCCAAAAGCACACCAGCAGTCTACACCTCAAGTTGTTAAATCACCTGGGATGAACCTGGTAGATAAACTAGGAAACTTGTGGGCTAAACGGCATATTGGAAAGGGCGATAGCATATTAAGTTTGGGGTTAGTCGGTTATGGCTGGTAGACTGGATATATATTATAATTTGCGAATCTTATCATCGTCCTTGGAAGATTAAAAACAGTCACCGGCAAAGGAGAGTTAAGTTCACTGCTTTCCTAATAAATTTACTGAAGCATTTGATCATTGAACTGAAATGTAGTCACTGTTTGTTTTGGTCACCAAGAAGCGGATGTTGGACCTCTGTAATGTTTTACAGTGTTTGTAGATCCAGTGTATCTTCTGCAATCTAGGACTAGTGCTGGCACATGCTACAGGCAACAGATGAGCAGGACTTTTGCTTAGTGTGCTTTTGGTGACATTGACCAGCAGCAGAACAGATGTGGAAGGATAAGATCCTCTTTGTTTCTTCCTTGGATAAATTCAGTTAAGGATGAATTATATAACGGCAACACTAGCACACATATTAACCTAATGCATACAGAAGCCTTGGTTTGAATTAAACCAGTCTTAGTAGGAATAATTTCAGGATGTCTTTGTATTGGTGACTTGGTATTTGATCACGAATGACTCCAGCGACGGTAAACTCCTCAGACTGATTGGGTCATAGCTGTATGCCAACTTTTCCCTTCTAGAAAATCCATGACATCACAGCCAGGAAATAGAATGGATTCTTTGCAAAACGTACTCCCTTAGGTGACTTCTTTGGCGCACCTCCAGACAAAGAACGCAGGGTGGTGGTGTTGAAAATTCAGTTTATTGCAAAGGTCTGATAATGAACATGACAGGGGTGCTCCGCTGCCATGCAGGAGATCTCCAGAGTTTGTGTGTGTGTGTGTGTGTGTGTGTGTGTGTGTGTGTGTGTGTGTGTGTGTGTGTGTGTGTGTGTGTGTGTGTGTGTGTGTGTGTATGTGTGTTGCGATGGCTGGTTTTACCTGTGCACATGGATTACTCAATGTGCAACAGATGTGCAGCCTCACCCAGCCCCAGAGTCCAATCAGACTCTGCCCGGTGAGGCTGCTTAACCCTCCTATCATCGACACACTCCCACATGCTTGATTAGGGTTCATTCAACCTGGAGGGCTTTGGTTGGACAGTATGTTATTTTGACACTAGTGTCATCTTAAACAATGTTAAGTTCGTAGAGAAGGGAGTTGGGTTTTAAGAAGCTCTCAGTGGCAATTCTACTCTGATGCAAATGTTGTGCATCACTACCCTTATGGCCAATAAATAAAGATAACTCTAGAGAGTTACCCTTTGGGTTATTGACTCGCATGGGGGAATTTAAAGTGGAAGATGAGGGACTAGACTTTCCTCATGTAACCTCCCAGCGACTAATATTATTCACAAATGTTAAATGATGGGGTCTATTGAGCATTTTGGGCATTTGACAATTAATGGGCTATATTTTCTCTACTCTCAAGACCAAATTAGTCAACATATATCATATCATAGTATGTTTGCATATATCATATCATAGTATGTTTGCATATATCATATCGTAGTATGTTTGCTTGATTTAACTGTTTAATAATATTAATAAAGACATTTGGTTCTGATAGTTTTTAAATGTGTATTTTATAACCAGTGTTTGCGAAGATATTAAATCAGGTTGAAATATCTCTTGTAATCCATCGCCTCCCAGCAGTCTGCTTTATCAAAAGGGTCAAAGCAAACCATCAATTTATGCAAATGATGGGTTTTTAAGGACAAAGCTAATGCCAACACACAATCAGAAACAAAGTCAGGTTGCATTGCAAAAGGAATGAGAAAGTGAAATCCAAAGCTAATGGTTGGAGAGATTTCTTAAAATCCCCTCTACAGAGACCAGTCAGTAAATGTCCTGCCTGGTTTCTATTTACTGTCTCTTGTCTACTTTCTATTCTGTCTCAAATCTCGCCCTGCTTTATTATTTGTCCTGTTGTCCCCATTCTCCCTCCCCAGCTTTCTCTGAATCTCTCATCTTATTCAGAATGAGATTCAGAAACGGGGCTCCGAGGAAGCTCCGATGTTGTCGACTCACAGAATCCGAGGGGAGCGGGGTTCTCCCTCCCACCCCCGTGAATAGGAGCCCTCGTCGTCACGAGGCATCTCCCCGTGCCCACCCTCCCACTCACCACAACCAAACCCCTATGCCTGGAACGGGGGTGGACGGACGCTGGGATGCATCATCGCGGACGTTGGTGATGCTCGTCACTTTGGGCTGCTGCATCAAATCATCCCAGCCGCCGAGCCGCGATGCACACGCGTGAGCAAACACATGTCTATCTTGGTACCAAGAAACGAGGATGATAAAATGGTACTGTAGCTCCCCCTTGTGGATATAAGATAAACTGATCCTATGTCGGCGGTAATACGTTCAACTTGAGTGAGAGTAACATCGATATCAGTGGCGGGTAGGGTACCGGAAATACTCAAGTAAAGTATAATTAGTCCCATTATAAAATGAGTCAAATAAAAGTGAAAATGATTATTTGAGGAACCTATTCAAGTAAAAGCAAAAAAGTACCTGGTTACTAAATCACACAAAGTACAAGTTCCCTATCTTATATTTTTTAGGGTCTGTGTGGGCACCCACTCTCTCTCCATCTCTTCCTCTCTCCTCTTTCCATGTCCTTATCGGTAGATTGTAAATTACATGACAATACACAATTTGCATCCTGTCTCTTTGTTTTTTTTCAATTTGCATCCTGTCTCTCATGCTTTCTGTAGTGCCTCCATTGTGACCAAACAAATACAAACCAATATAATAAATAAGTTAACCAGTCTGCAGTATAGAGATGCTCCTCTGCATTCAATCCCATATGGAGAGCAAACTAGTAATGAAGTAATGAAAAGGTATGAATGGCAAAGGTAGTAAAGTAAAAAAGTTGACAACTGGCTCCAAATATACATTGAGTAAAGACTACAGTTATGAAATGATCCCAAAAAAGGTAATGTGCGCTACGCATAACACGTTACTAATCTTCGAATATATTCGGTTTCCATTTATATTATATACTATTGTAACACATGACTAGTGATGTCATTAACCCATTTTTTGGGATTTGGTAAACATCTGAACACAATAAATGCTCCAACACACTCATAATCCACTGTGCTTGCATGTCTTTTTCATTATTGCGTGGTCGTGTCATTAAGCGCCAGAAGAGGGCGCTCTGTCCTTTCTGTAGCGGCTGCCTGGGAGCAGATGTGAGCGGTGGAAGTGTTTGAGCAGTCTAGACGGCCAACAGCTCAGTCAGTGTTCTCACATTAAAAGCAATGTCAGTTGGACTCCATTAGGAGTCAAATGAACAGCAGAAGCGCCTTGAAGCCAAGGCAAGTTACAATGATCGTTATCAGTCCTGTGAGCGAGCTCGGTTAAACCTGCCTGCATATACATGTTAAAAATGTTCTTCAATGTTGGAAAAGCAAGTTGTTTATGCTTACATGTCAATGACAGGTTTAGAGTTGAGGCGAATAAGTTAGTAGATGCGCGTTACAATATGATTGGAAGTTCACCTCAATCAAGCATCTGTTGTCCATCCACACTGCTTTACCGTGCTAAGAATGTATGCTCTTGCAGTATGATAACTCTTTGAATACAAAGTGTCCACCAAATGGCATCCATTATTAATAATAAAAAAGAAAAAAAAAAAAAAATTAAAGCATCCATTTAATACATGCATATACATTAAGTACAGACAATCGATGTGTAATGCGATAACGCACCACTCCAGCACCTCTACTGTGCAGACATCGCTTACAGCTGGCGACATGTGGGCCGTTCAGTGTCTATACCTCAAGCCATCCAGGAACTCCTCATCACAGATTACCCCCCTCCCTCCCCGACCCCTTCCTGGAACATCCATGAAGACAGATATGGACCTGGATGGTATGCAGGGTCAAAGGCCCATCGCCCATTTGCCTATACATCAGCCAGGGCCTGTTGGGCTGCATAGCGCCGGCGGGCAGTGCGACCAGATAGCTGTCTCTTTTATACCCACTGACTGGCTATATTAGCAGGTAATGTCCTTAAA
>OOFH01112190.1:0-16881 GCA_900323355.1 Merlangius merlangus
AAGCATAGTAATCTTATATGCAAAATGGCAGACTAGAAATGTTTATTTTTTTAACATTTATTTTAGAATACCTTGATGCATTGGTATCCCACATTGTCCCACACAAACTTAGTCTTTGTCCCACATATGGCGAATTGTGATCTGGTCACCCTTCCCTATTCATAACAGAGATCAGATGAGGTGGAGGTGTGGCAGGGGCCTGTTCAGGGCCTGATAATGTTAGATTACCTTTTAAGGAGGAAAATGATTATATCAGTAGTTTTTGTTCACTGACCTCTGTCCATACGATGAATGAATAAAGAAATGTTCTTTATATTAAAAGTTTGATTCATTTTGATTATGCATATTTATTCTGGCAGAATCTAGCATGATGACCAACTTAATTATTTCACAGATTTTCTATTGGTTACCGTAGTCCCTAAATGTATGTAGAATTGCAGGAAATAGTATTCAAATCGCAATTTTCTTTCTGGGGGAATACCCCCAGACCCCCCAGATTATTGTGTTCCTCCCACTTCCCAAACCAAAGTTACGCCCTTGCATACATATACTAATACAGTATATATATATTAAGGATTTTGTTAACAGATTGGTGGATGTGAATATGTAGATATGTAAATACCAGTTATTGTATTTCTGTGGGAATTCCATCTCTCTCAATTATTACAGAGATTATGAGTATTAAAACTGTTTTCAAAACACAAAAGAAAGTCTGCTGTTTCAAACCAATCAAATGTGTTTCACATGGAGTCGACATTTAACCCATCTGATTTTTATTCAAATAATAGCTTGCTCATAGAACTTTTTCTGACGAGGCAAAAGTTTTAATTGCCTATTGAACACAAGCTTTTTCTTCCAGTTTTGAACCTCGTCCTATCTTCAAAATTGGTATTTTACTGCTCGGACAGAAACATTATTCAGAGTTTTCCGACTGCCCTCTCCTTGTCCCTTTTTCCCGCCATTAGAGAGACAGAGAGAGAGACAGAGAGAGAGACAGAGAGAGATGGAGGGTGAGAGAAAAATAGGGTTTTTTATCATTCGGTGGGTGTTTTAAAAGCCCAACGTTTCTCTCTTTCACATCAGATTGTGGGTGAATAAATGCAGACTTTAAATCTGTCAGGCAACGATAGCAATTTATCTTAGCAGTAAAAGGAGAGAGGAGGATGGCCTGAATGTTGATGTTGGGGGAGGGAAAGTGGTTGATGTTGGCAAAGAAGGATCCACACTCTACACCACGGTCCCTGTCTTCTGCTGGCCAGGAGGTCCTGATCATTGGAGATTTCCGTTAACAAGGTTTTGTCGTCTGCTGCATACTAAGTGTGAGGGGGATTTTTTTATTATGTATCTTATATGTAAACATCCTTATGCATGACATATGTATCTGGAATTTATTTTCTAGGGTTACAAACTGTTAAAATTCAATCTCCATGTTTGCAACCTGAAAAAAAAATGATTTTCTGACTAGAAAGGCCCCACAGACGATATTGGAATCCTATATTTTCCATTGCAGAGAATAGCTCAAGAGGTCTCCAAAGTAACAAGTATCACATTTGATGGAATCCTGTTTACCTTTTTTTCTGTATTTAAACACAGCAGATGCCACGTGAAGTCATGGAAATCAGAAAGCATCTGGAAGCTTCAATGTCTTTCTCCCTGATGCTCTACTGCCCTTTATTTCCCCGAAGTCAGTTTCACATGCGTTCAGGCGTACCTGAGCAAACAGCAGATAGTAGTTGACATTTATTCAGACCCACGCCTGTGTGAAGGTTATGGGTGAAATCTCCCAGGCTTGTGTCATATCTGATGGCTTTCTGTTTCTTACGCCTCCCATCCGAGTTGAAAGGAGCATTCTATTCCTTGTAGTTTGATATCAGCCTCATTTCCTCTCCGCCAACGAACAAATTCAGGGCCATGAACCGGATAAGTGTTGAAACATCGCTAGTCTAGTCAGCTATTTGATTAGATTTATTCTTGCTGTTTTTCTGGTTGATCGGTTATTTTTTTACAGCATTTTTGGAAATGTGTAAAAGTCATTTATGTTTTTGTATTTCTTTTTTCATAGTTTTGTCTCCAATATATATACATTAAAAAAGTGGATAAATGGATTGCTTAGTTTGTAGTTCCTATCACCTTTACACCCAATGTTCGATTCCGTATTAATAAAGTAGGGGAGAGCCGGGACGATTGAAACACAGGACGATTGATGCAATTTCCTCGAAAACCAAGCACGTCTTTTACGTCAAATTTCGCCACTAAGTTCAGCACGCAAGACTGACCAACTCCGGGAAATTATACTATACATACTGTTCAAATGTTATCCCTGCAAACTTGTTTTTGCGTCTGGCAAAATCTTCAGTGGCGTTTGAAACAAATGTCAACTTAAGTTCAAAGTTAAAAAAAACGCGCGCTCATCAAACATATTTATTAAATTACACTTGTAACTATGAGAATACAGGTTTGAGTTGTTGATCACATGATGAAATTATTTGTACACATAATTTCATCGTTGAAAAAGACTTAAAACTGAAAAGTGTTTCAATCGACCCGGCTCTCCCCTACACGTTGTATTTTCTTATCTTGGTAATAATAATAAGATAAAAAAGAGGTCAAAGTGGTTAATACAAGAAACAAAAATACTGTTATTATATTGGAACAAGGCCCAGACCGTTTCCTTCACTCCATTGTGAACATTTAACATTGAACCATCGCTAATGACACACTACACAAAAGGAGGAATGGCCTCCCAAATTACAGACATCAAATTCCTGGAAAAAACACAGTTAATCTTACCAAACAACTCAAAGACAAATAAAAGCAACGCTATGGCAATTTGTGCATTTAAAATATGTTTTCTTTATTAAGCCAAGAGTTGGATAGCCAACCAGCGAATGCTGCTTTTTAGAAATGCCCTGCTAGTACTCTAGTATGTTAATCTACTTAGCATGCTAATTATACTAGCATGCTTTGTTTCCTAGAAAGCTAAGTACCCTAGCATGAAACCATCAGCGTTGGTTAGCCCCATGACCTCAGTACAAAACGTAGAAGAAGCATAATCAGTAAAGCTCACAGGAGAAATGGATTTAAAATGGCTGTGTTGAGAGCAATGGGCCATGACCTCGTATTCCAGGTCATTGACCAAACAACACAGCACACAAAAACAACACATTAACCCCCTCAAGGCAAAAAGCCATGCATAGCAGAGCCATCGTGGCTATGAGTAAAGCTTCCATTTGCAACTTATTGCAAAAGTATTCTTTTAACATTACTCACTGATGGCAGAATAATTAGGAAAGGGGTTATTTTTAGGAGGGGCCTTGATGAATCCATATGCGGCGGTAAGACTAGGATCTTATTCATGGGCACAGAGGCCCGCGGAAGTGGTGAACACTACGTATTTATCCTCTAATTAGATCCACAAGTCAAACCTGCAAGAGAATTCATTGTCCAGGACTTATGATCGCGATGAATGTACTGGAAAGATTTATATTGAAAGATATCTCTTCAGTCCAATCCATCTATACATAGGAGAAATATATTTCCCAGCAAAGCACAGTGAAAAATAGATTTTTTTCACTGGCCTTCCTTGAACCATTCAAAGTTGTATTTTTTCCCTCTATGTTGCTGTCAGATACTTCTTCAAAGTGTATAAAAGGAAATCTTCCATGATATTTTAGTGAAAGATAAAACAAATTCCATAGCTCCTTCAACTCTTAACGGGTCTGTACCAGTTGTTATATCCTTGACAGAAACACGTCTGTCTGCTTTACGCTTCCATCAAAACAGAAAACACCCCAACAAAAGTAAGACATAGCCTTCTGGTAGAAGTTGTAGCCTACTCAAAATGGGTCATTTAAAAAGGAAGTTTAAACCAGCCATTTTAACTTGTCTATCCAAGCATTTGCTGTTATGTGACATCTGTTTCTAATTAGATTAAATTATTACAGCATATTATATACAGACACCAGACACATCTTTGTGTTCTCAGCGTGGTTGGGATGTCACAGTGGTAAATTATGTTTATCAGCAAGATGACTTTAACACACTGCCAATGAATAATGTGTCATCTCTTTGGCTTCTTTCAGACGTGGTGGAGGCCACCGAATTGTCTGGAAACATACGTGTTGGTTCATGTGGTCTTGTTCTCCTATAGTCCTGACACCTTTCCTCTACGTTTTGTGTTGAAGGGATTACTGATAAAGCCCGGAATAAAGAAAGGAGGAACACAAACCTATCTGTCCTTCACAGCCCCCTCCTTCATAGCAAATAGATTGAGGGAACCCAATGTAAGGAACATTACAATTTCATCTCTCAAGCTCTGTGCATTGGCTGCCAGCTGGGCGAGCTGTTGGAAATCTTTTTTCACAGCACTGGTTGATTTAGTTTCCCTTCCATTTGCTTACTTGCTAATTTAAAATCGCAAGGATATTTTTTTACATTCATTACTGCTACTGGCCTTTCATGCGCATTTTGTTTGAAGTTGACAAAAGCAGGCACTTCAGATTCCAGAAATAGTTGGGTGGGTGAGAGCTTTCTAATAATAAAAGATAATTGACGTGCAAACTGGTCATGTTGCTGTTGCAGAAGAGTGGATGGAGATGTGCAGTAATGGATGGATGGAACTGGGATGAACAGTCCTTTCAAGTGTGTTACTCCAGTTAATGGCAATCAATTGTAAATCACCAACCACATTTTGCTTACCAATTTTTAACATTTTCTCCATTATCCCCCAAGTTGAGTCTTTTTGGCGTATGTGGGGCAGCCGCTTGAACGCTTAGACCTATGTGTTGTAATCTGGAACACGGTAGCATTCCTTTTGCAATCACCACGGCGACCACAGAAGGGTGCTTCATGTGAGAACCATCAACCATTCTTTGGACCCAGTAGAAAAACGTCTTCCGCGGTGGCAGTTACTTCCAGATAAAAAACATCCTCAATGTGGGTGCTGTTTCTGGTTCTGAGCATTGGAAGCCAGCGAATAAGAATGAATACTTCAAATAAATATTTTCTCTGTTCAGAGGGGACTGGGTCTGGCCTTAGACCTAACAGACGATGCTGTGATACAAAGAGCTCCTCATGACCCTACCTTGGAGGGAACACACCTCTCTCAGAGGATCCTAGAGGCCAGGATGGTTTTGGAAGTGTGATCATGTATTCAGGATCTCTCTTCGGTGTCCTTCTGAACTCAGAGCGGGGGAAGTTCTCTGTGGTGTGGAAACAAGCTTTTTATTTATCTCTAATTGACTTTCGTATCCTAAATAACATTCGCCTCTGCTCTCTTCCTTGTGCTGAGGGAGAGGGAGAACGCGAGAGCAAGAGAGTTTATTTTTCTCTCCCCAGTCCTTTTAAGCTTCAGAGCACAACTTGTTCAACTTTGGTTTAATTTTTATAACTTTGGATAGAAGATATCTTACTACTATAATAGCAGGCCTGTCGCAACAGTTAGTCAAGTTACTCAAGTGCGCATGTGCCAAGTGCGAACACATAAATACACCGCAGGCAAGCACATGCGCACAATGAGCATACACACACATGCACACACATTACACACACAAGCACGCACACACACCACACGTCAACACAAAGGCAGCGACACATTCACGGAAGCGCACACACACAGACACGCACTCACAGGTAAGATGTTTAACGGCTCCGCCATCGGCACACGCACAGGTAAGAACACACACGCAAGCATGCACATGCGCACGAATATAGGCTACACAGAAACACACACACATGCGCACACACTACACACATACAAGCACGCGCACACACCGCACATCAACACAAAGGCAGCGACACATACACAGAAGCGGACACACATGCGCTCACACACACACAGACACACAGGTAAAGACGTTTAACGGCTCTGCCATCGGCACACACGCACGTGTACACACCGAAGCGACATTCGCCAAGGTAAGACGTAATGTTTTTAAACACGTCGACAAACTGCCAGTTAACACATTCTGCCTATAGACTGTAGAAATTGCGATAAAATAAGGCATGCAGCGGCGGGTCGTTCTTTATGTCATATAAAAAACGTTAAATTCAAACATCGCGCCGACCGGCATATCAACACAGAAGTCACATGATTCTTAAAAAGACAGAGTCCCTATAACGCAGAAAGAAAACATGTCAATAACACAGTATGGTGAATTATGTCTATAGAGTCCACCACAAGACTACACTTTGTTGCTCAACTGTAATATTACTCTCTTCCTTGAGCCTCAGGAAATGTCTTTACACTTTGTTGCTCAAATGTCATATTACTCTCCTCCTTGAGCCTCCCCAAATGTCTTGCGATATTGATACCTCCCCCTGCAGACTGTTTTATTTGTTTTATTTTTCTTATGTTTTGTGTGTAGCTGCTATCAGACACACGTGTAAGTCCTGATATTCTCCTGATGGGCCGTATGTGTGAACAACATCCTGACATTTGTACCCTGAATATCTCCTGAATAATACTACCCCTGAGGTAATATTTTCTCTGTAGAAAAAGAAAATGACCTTATATGTGTATGAGGAGTAGAAAGTCTGTATTTCACCACTTCAGTGGGCGTGTTGATGAAGGTTCTGCATGTCATTGAGTGGCCCCCTAAATAATAATCAGCATGCTGCCTTTTGTTCGCTGAATGGTTAAAAAATATTAAAATGTTGGTACTGATTTTAAGAGTAATTTGTGCTGACCAAGTGTTATACGTTGTAAAATTATAGGCAAAATGTTATAAATTTGGGATGGAAGTCCAGAGTTCTACCGTACAATAAAAGCATGTTTTCCAGACAGAAACTTTTGATAATCTATGAAAAAAAGTGAGCAGACTGTATATATTGTGGTCTCAGCTAAAATATATCAACAATGCAGTTGGTGAATATAACCTTAAATAAGAAATATAGAGAAATGTTTCATGCACACATACATATACTGTATACCATACACAAACCTTAACACACACCCGAACACACACAGAATACATAGACACGGCAGCAAATTCAACAAAACACTTTGACGTTGAGTTGAAGTCACCTACGAGGTGATCATGTGACACGCATCATTCAAGTATCAACAAGTCTTCCTTCAAATATATGTGGTATATTCATATATCTAATATATACAGTATATATTTATATATCCTCCACAGCACCGCCCCTACTATCCTCTCCACTTTGTAGGTTTGTAGGGTTAATCTTGTTAAAAGATATTCTTTCCTGCCAGCCTTGCTAGGGAGCAGGAGTGGTTTTGGCAGCCAAGTGAATGCAGCTCTTTAGAAGCAGAGGGGGACAGTGGCAATGGGAACATTGAGAAGAGTCAAAACACTCCCATCCTCTGTTGCCATGGTGAGCAGGGGGAAACGCAGGGCCTGTGCTTTTGTGCGTACACACCTCAGCTCCACCAGTCAAAGACGGTGGTGACGGGTTGTGCACCGATTGGGCGTGCACCAGCACCGGGCAGTAAACCTCAGCGGAAGGTTGGGACAGACTGTTCACGGACTGGGCGTGCACCAGCGCCGGGTATTAAAGCTCTTCGGAAGGGTGTGTTTCACTGTTCCACAGTGAACTTCAGTCCAGCCCTTTTATTGTTCAAAACACCTTGAGCCGGGGACCAGTAAAAGGTTGTGAAACGTGGCCGATCGGGGGGTTCAGGTAGGCCATTACAACGAGTGCAGCACTTTTCCCAGAGTGCCGAGCTCCCGTCGAGTGCTGTGTTTAATACCCCTATGGTAAATTGTTAGAAAACCTTGGCAGATGAAGTTCATTGGCTTTTTTTTTTATAAATAAACATTCAGTTCTTGCTTAATAACACTACCCCGGGAATAAGTGAAGTCCTACTTGTTGGGAGGTAATAGTGTAAAGTCCTTCAGCTCGTACGTGAAATCTATACTTAAGTAGCAGGCTGCAATGGCCTGGTGGTAGAGAACCAGCAGGATGCAGCGGTATGTCTCTAAAGGGAAGTGCTGAGTAACTGTTCTATGCAGCACATAACGGACAACACGCTTATCCCAAGCAAAATCAATCCATTGATTAATGACCTAATCTTCAACGTATATTCAATTTAATTGGAAAGAGTGTGAAATAAATTGGTTGCGGATTGACGTTGGAGGATCCGACCAACTTGACCTCCTCCTCTCACCTTTACTGTGATTTTCTCCGCTTCCATTCCTGGAACACAATCAACCACAGCCACATGTAAAAGTGTTTACCTTATCTTTTTTAGATTGTTCCTATCAGCTGAATCTGTTTCTGTTTTTAAATGACTTTCCAGCCTCTGTGGTAATCCCATGGTTGTTCTGGAGATTTCCTTGCTTCATGCATATTTGTAGTCATCTGTTTGGATCTTGGTGAATTAGCATTATGGGCACTGGCTTGCTCTTCATTTTTGTCATGAATAAACATTTTTGTGCTTGGCAACTGCTTTCTCCATGACAACCATGAAACACACATTTCTCCATATATTGGGTAGAATTTGCAGAATGTTTAACTAGTTACTTATTTATTTTTTTTACATTATATATAATGGGATTCTAAGTGCCCTATCTCGCAGCCAGCGCAATTTATTTTCTACACCGACGCATGTACTGTATCGTTGCTAGTTTGCACCCGGCGTCAAGCTGATTTTCCCCCGCAGCTAACTCACGCCAATACACTTGCACCCTGAGAGGTGTGTCGGCGAAAAGCAGAGCCGTGTTCCGGCGCAAATGATACATGGTGCTATCTTACGGATCGATAAAGCAATTGCGCTACTGACTGGAAAAAAGCTGGTCTAAATGCACTAGCGGATAGCGCAGTTGGTGTTGCTACTTTGACATACCATTGCAGGTCGGAACTGCACCATAAGCTTACACACCACCAACATGCAACGATTAGCCTAATTTAAATATTATGATGATGTGGATTGTTTTCTACAGGGGCTGCATGAATGAACACTCGAGCAAAGTAGGCTATATCCCAGCCTTCCAAAACAAAATCTTGTTTTAGGGTAACTGATAATGTTGGTTACATTATTTGGGAAAGAACAGCTGATACAGCGGTAATAAGTTGCTCTTTTAAGTCAATGCATCTGCAAACAAATATTTTCTTGACACAGACATCAGGTACAAGCCCATAACTTTTAGGACAGATGAATATTTGATCGTGATAGTTTTACCGCGAGTAAAAGAATGAATAAATGCGGGTGATGCTTGGTGCATGTGATCCGATTGAACACGCAAACTAAACACGTAACGCATAATACAGTCCATGGCAATGTATATTAACAGAGGGGACACATGCATATTATGAACATAAGTCGATAACGATAATGTATACAACCCTGGTAAGAACAATGTTTGTTAATGTATTGCCGCAGCAAATAGGCCCACAATTGCGGCCATAGGACCACATATCATATGTGTTAAGTTCTCTTTGCCGACATTTAAATGATGACTCAGTGTTTCTGAAGTTGTTGAAGAAAACGCTAATCCATGTGGGAATTAGGCCTATTGTTAGGCCATGAACTTAGCAATTTGAAGTATGAAATTCATGTGGTCATGCATCTGTCTCAGCGGAGACTGCCAACGCGCTGTCAAAATATCAACTTTGACGTACCATTGCAGGTCGGAACTGTAACATAGCAAACGCACAGTCAAAATATCAACTTGTCAAGTTCAAATGCGCTGGCTCTTAAAGGGGATGGGAGATGGAACTCTCATTGGTTTGTTGCACGTCACGCCGAAAACACACCTACGGGTTTCAGACCAACACATTTTAGATTTGCGTCGGGCGCAAGAGTCATTCATCCGCCGGTAAAATAGCAAGTGCGCTAGAGATCTGCCCTCGAAGCTACTTGCGTTTCGTGCTTCTCACTTGCGTTTCAGACCGTTGAAATAGGGCTAAAGATGTTTAACCTTGAAATTAGTTAAGCTACATAACATTTTGAGTGGTGATCATGGATGGGATGATGGTTTACCTATTGACTGCAACTAGATAACTTGACAACATTTAATACTTATACAAGTATTTTTATTCTTAAACGGATGGGAGTAGTCGTGGTGGCGATGGTGTTGGGGCTAGTATTGATGCTGGATGGGAGTTGAGGGGGGGAGGGGCGGTGTAAAGAGACAGGCAGTAAGGGAAACACAAGTATGTTGGCCTGATTTCAACATTTCTTGGCCGATCCTATTCGCTATTGGCTTGAGACGTGAGAGTTGGGAAGAGGAAAAAATAAGTGGGTAAACAAAGGCCCAAATAAAAGTTTCAGCTCTTTAAAAGACCAGGATCAATAACAATGAAGGACAAGGTCAAATGAAACCTCACCATTCGGTCTAAATTTCCCATCCAGGCAACACATTGTATTTGAGCCTGTGCTATATTTGAATTGGATTGTTTTCCGATGTTTGCAGTTTTGTACTCAATAGCCAAAACCTTCAGACCAATCGCATGGCTCATAACCTTGTTTCTTGTAAAAACACCTTTAAGCAGCCATGGCATAGTCTTCACAAAGAAAGTGAGGAGAGGTTGATTAAATACAGTGTATATTAAGAAAGACAAGATGTGAAATGAAAGATATTCCATATTTAGTTAAAAATAAAAAAATATGTTAAGTTAAGTTATTTTAGCTGTTTTCTAAATATCTTTCTGTTCATTCATTTCCTGTATTTCCTTTTTGCGACATATTATGAATAAGCATCACTAGTTGCAAGCAATAATACGATGTGTTTTTTGCGAATCGTATTTTAAGATTTTTTATTGTAGGATAACTGACGTGATGTTCGACCTGGGCAGCCTTCAATCCAATAATTAAATTGTGTCAGATAATTCCCTTGTCTGTTCTGCCTTATAGTTTAATGAGTGTAGCAAGTGTATGGCCAAAACAAATATAAACAGTCAATCATATTAATGATTTTTTTTTCTTTTAATTGAGATTACTTTGGAGAATTTCCTCTAGGAATAGACATGATAATTAATAATAATCACATTGTTTGTTTGATGTCTAAGATAGCAGAGTGAGATTAACATTCAGTGGGCCTGGTTTGAGTAGAAGGTTGGCGATAAACTGAGTGTTAAATAATCTCCTAACATTTGATTCGTCCTGGCAGCTGTTGAATAACAAAAAGCTAACAAACAATAACAAACAATAACATTAACAGTCACATTTTGAACTACACACTATTTCATCTTTTGAATGGGATTTTCGTTGCCGTTAAAGTGGCATTAATAATACTTTACTACTTTAACGGCACCGTCAATCCAAAAACCCAGTCGAAACTAGATGGAAAAAGTGTATAGCTGAAAACGTGACGCATTTTTTACTTCTTCACCACCTACAGAGTTTGTTATGTATGATTATCCAAAAACGGCATGTTATTGCCCATAGACATTTGACAGAGGGAACCGGAGCCTCGGAGGCAGGACTTATTCTTCAGAGGTCTATTGATTCTTTAGTTTTGGGATTTGTCTAAAGAGCTACAAGATAGCACCATTTCTAGGACAGTGTCATAGGAGATGCTGTCAGTAATACATGTGGGTTTACTTAGATCATGAGAGTGCTCATGATTCAACAACTACAAAGAAACCATAGCCAAAGCATTCTGTGTTCTGCGGCTTTCATAAAAGTTAAGATCTTTGAACTCTACTGGAACATTTCCAAGGTGACCGTTTGCTAGCACACACTTAGGTAAAAGGTCAAAGCCTTATAAATCACATTCTGTCCGAACAGTTATTTCATTTTTGCTAAAACAATTCAGAAGGGTTGCACCGCTGCTCTATTCAGAGCTTAGGCAGCTCAATATTTACTTAAAAAATAACTATTAATATGAATGATATTTCATCTTTGGGGAACAGCCTGAAAAAAACAGAACATCTAAAAAATATATTTATATATACGAAATGGCTAAACTAATTAATGAATAAATTCATGAATAGCTTGTCCGATTAACTAAATTAATGCAGAACTAAATTAAGAAAAAAAATAATGAAATATACAACCAAACAAATGAGTACCTAAATGAATGATTGACTACACTAATTAATAACTTCACTAACAAATCAATCAATTAGAATTGAGCCACATACATGTTTAAACTGTGATTTAGTTGTAATGTGCTTAAGACCGAGGGACTGATCTCACTCATGTTGTACAGTACCACAATACAATTGTTATATTATGTATAGATATAATATCTTCAGATATAATTGTTGGTACTATCTCATATTATCTTTTCCACATGGGGATGAATCCCTGCTCCAGTACAGGGGGCAGTTCTGTATAAGCAGACATCCCTACCCCTGCTGTCTGATGCACTGTTCTCCTTTATTGTGTTTTATTGCCCTTGACTCCTGCTACATCCCTGCCTTTTTTACCCCACAGGCAGACAAAGAACTGAAAAGATACAGAGCTGTTCCGAATCCCTGACTCCACTCAATGTTTTTCTTGTCCTTTGTCTATCCTTCCTCCTCCCTCCTTTCCTCTCTCACTCTTTTTCACACACACACACACACACACTGAGCATTGACTCTGTGAACAAAATAAGACTTGGTATGTGTGCGTGTGTGTGTGTGTGTGTGTGTGTGTGTGTGTGTGTGTGTGTGTGTGTGTGTGTGTGTGTGTGTGTGTGTGTGTGTGTGTGTGTGTGTGTGTGTGTGTGTGTGTGTGTCTGTGTGTTGTTTTGTTTGTGTGTCTGTGTATCTGCATTTCAAAGACAGTAATCAAGACATAATCTATCTGCATTATGTTCAACATTTGTGGCCATTCATCATCTGAATTCCTACTCAGGAAAATATCAAGCCATTATCTTACGGAGCAAAAACACAACAGGCCTTGTTGTTATTTAAGCATTTAGGTAGGTGAATTTATTTAACAAAGAAACCTGCACTAAATTACAATACATGTCATCAAGGAGCAGGAAGGGGTTGGGGCATCTTCCTCAAGGCTACATTCAGTTTAGTCATTCAGGATCGAACCCAGAACCTCTTAGGTGGGAGTCAAAATCGCTAGACTAAAGCAAAACATTGTTATTCAATGCTGAACATATTCTTCACTTCTTAACCAAACTTCTAAGGTATTATAACCCCACAGATCTTTTTGTGCAGTCTATGGTCTCGCATCCCGATGCCAACGTCTGACAGCTGAGGTCAGAAAGGACTGTCAAAGAGGTTTTCATTGCTAAGTTGACACCTGGGAATGGGTGAATAATTCCTGACTGATACGGGCTGATATAAGTTGCTAAGGTTACGAACAAGCCTTTATCTGAAAGTGTGTAAACTGATTTTTTCGCCAAAAGAGAGGAACTCTAGGAGAGAAGGGGGGCTGTGAGGTTGTGCTCCCTCAGAATACTTTTATTCCCAACAATCACAGCCATCACTACTCTCACATAACCTGATGATAAAAAGTGCAGAGCTCAGCCTTGATAAAGGCCCACAGGTACATAGGTGCATGGTGTTTCAAAATTATATCAAAGCGACACTGCAATATTACCAGTAGGCTTAATACAGATGGATAGCCAAAATGCACAAAAACACAGTCACACACATTTGCACAGACCCAGGAAAAAACAAACACAAATCCCCTCACACACAAAATATTCAATAATCATCGTTACGAAATCGTGAGATAAAAAAACAACAACAATCAAGCTAAATGGGTTTATTAGTCGATGAGAAACAGATACCGTTGAGACGTGTTACTCGATGGCTATCTGTAAGCAGGAGCCTTATCTGGTTTCATATAACACAACAACCGGGGGACAAGAGAACTTGGATATCACTCTGATCTCATTCACAAACAACCAAAATGACTGGTGGTGACTTTGTATTGTTCCTCTAGAGATCGAGAGCGAAATACTCGGGAGAGTAAGGTAGAGAGAGAGGAAGAAAGGGAGACAGAAAGAGGGAGTATAGGGAGAAAGAACAAGACAGAAACTTGGCAAGAGGGAGGATGACCAAAAGACAGAGGGAGTGGGAATCAGTTAGAAAGAGGGCATGAGAGAGAAGGAGAGACTCAGAAAGAAATAGGGAGAGGGAGAGAGGCGGGAATAAGAAAGAGAGAGAAGAGAAGGAGAGGGAAAAATACACAAATATCAGCCCGAGCAGTCATTGGAATCCTATCCTCTATCTCGGCTGTCCGCTCTATTCTGATTGGATACATTACTGGCCTCTGCTAATGCATTCTGCAAATGGAACCATGAACATCCCATCATTTGTTGCTGTAATGCCTTTCATTTCAGCACATGCCTATACCCCTGACTCCGGTTTGTCTCTGTTTGTTTCCAAAGAGAATGTTTAGCTGTTCAAATTATCACTACAACCATTATGCATTAGCTACAATCCTATTTCATAATGAAAAAATTCTGCTTTAACGTCAACAAACCGGAATGAGATGGTTAATAAGAACGCTGTTAAAACTTTAGTTGGTGCACATTTGCTAACCTTATGGAGGAGAGTGTATCCTTTTAACAAATTACATATGCATTTGTTGCAAGTGCCACCATAGCCAAAACTTAAATAAGTTCAGTTATTCTTTTAGTTTACTAATTTAGTTTAAGTCCAGAATGACACTGTACATTTCATTCCTTAACTGATTAAGCGTAAGTAAGCTGATGAATGAACTGCAGTGGACTATAGTACTATAAAAACTTGTATGTATCAGAGAGACTTTCGAAATGCTTTACATACCAGAGACATATACACTTGATGCATCCTAAAGCCACATTATGCTGCTAATACAACACTTGTAGTTATTGTGTATTATGCATATTCAGCTCAATGGACTGAATTAAAAGAAGCAAAGGACAATCTAAGCAAAGGAATATCTAACTAAATACTAGTGGGCGATCAGCTTTTAACTTTAATCTCTGTTGCTCGCGCTGCATTAGTTTATCGCAAGATCTCTGATCTTTTTCCCATTGGCTACAAGAACATTAGAGCGCCGCAGTCAGAAATACTTAAAGCAGACTTTATGAGCCCCATCAAGACGCTCCTGGACTCAAGGACTACATTTGTAGTCTCCTACCATATGCCCTGCATATAACTTGAAATTCCTATGGTGGAAAATGTCAAACATGACACTGAAGCTGAAATCAGCTTCAGTGTCAACCTTTTGCAACTGACGTAGGCTGAGTCTGTTCTGTGATATCAATATATGTGCTCTTAGGTGTGACATACATGACATTGTAAATGCAATATTCTGTGTAAATATTATTATCCTCAACAGGAATATTGAATGCTTCTCTGTGGTTCAGACCCCTGACCCCTGTACTCCATCAATTAACTAGGTCTCACTGATTCCCTTCATTACAAACTTAGGCCTTAGAAATTTGTCACTTAACAAAACTACAGCCAATATTAGTAACTTAATCCATATTACCTACAATCGTAAGCAGTCTGTGTCACCCATCACAACAGCAACATTTGCTCTATTCAGTATGTCAAACAAAATCTTCAACATGAAGGATTCAATTACATCCCATATTCTGGACTTCATAATGTTGACTGAGACCTTCCCAAAGACTGCTGCCATTAAGTTGAACTCTGTCCTCCTGGCTACAGTTATCGGAACTTTGGTGAAGGTCAATGGTGCAATGGTGAAAGTCTTGCTGTTGCCTACAGCAATTTTAACTGCAAACACAATGCTGTTGATAATTTTCAGAGCTTTGAGAGGCTCAACATTAAACACAACAGTCAAAACCTTCTTAGTTTTATTCAACCGCCCCCCTGAAACCAATTAATAGCTTTTTAGCAGCACTTTCAGGAATGCTGTTCACCATTGTCCACATCATGATATATTTATTATTGTAGGGGATTTCTATATCCATATCGATGAGCCATCCAACCATTATACCAAGGTTTACAAAATTATTACTGACTAGAGTTTTCGCACGTGCAACAGTTGTAATTAAATCCATAGCATTAATGTGAAAACCCCAGTCGATAACGTAACAAATTTCTGAAAATAATAATCATTATTGAGTTTAAACATCTCTTCCAGTGTCCTGGCTAAGACAGGCAGCAGTAGCCTACAGTCACACATAGCATACGCACAAAAGAAAAGAAAAATAAAACAACTAAAACAGTCCGCAGTGGGGAAGGGGAATAACAATAACATTTCGGGAGGCTCAAGGAGGAGATTATTATTACATTTGAGCAACAAAGTGTAGTCTTGTGGTGGGCTCTATAGACATAATTCACCATACTGTGTTATTGACATGTTTTTGTTGTGATATTGGGACACTGTCTCTTCAAGATCAATTGTCTAGTTGATATGCCGGTCGGCGCGATGTTTGAATTTAACGTTTTTTATTTGACAAAATGAATGACCTGCCGTTGCTTGTCGAGGTGAGAAATTTTCTCTTCCCTTCTTTTATTACATTTTCTGTCTATAGACAGAACTTCTTACCTGGGAGAGTTTGTCGACGGCAGAGCCGTTATATTTAAAAATATATCGTCTTACCTGGGCGAGTGTTTCGCTGGGGGTGTGCTTGTGTGTTTTTACCTGTGCGCGTGTGTCGATGACTGAGCCGTTATGTTTAAAAACATAACGTCTTACCTGGGCGAGTGTCGCTGCGGTGTGTGCCTGTGTGTGTGTGTTCTTACCTGCGCGTGTGTCGATGGCGGAGCTGTTATGTTTAAGGGCAAGTGTCTCTGTGGGATGTGCGCATGTGTGTGTGCTCGTACCTCTGCGAATGCCGATGGCGGAGACGTTATGTTTAAAAACGTAACGTCTTACCTCGGTGAGTGTGTCGCTGGCTTTGTCTTGACGTACAGTGTGTGCGTGTGTGTGTGTGCGCTTCCATGCATGTGTTGCTGCCTTTGTCTTGACGTGCGGCGTGTGTGCGTGTGTGTGTGTGTGTGTGTGTGTGTGTGTGTGTGTGTGTGTGTGTGTGTGTGTGTGTGTGTGTGTGTGTGTGTACC
>OOFH01112191.1:0-12343 GCA_900323355.1 Merlangius merlangus
GTGTGTGCGTAAGAGAAAGATAAAGAGCAGTTGTCAGCTTGCATGTGCACAATGGAAAAAACAAAAGAGAAAATGTTGTTGACTCCAAAATTACCACATCAACTGTATTGTGAAAAAGATTATCTGTGTGTCTTTATGTTTAGCCATGTATGGATGGAGCCGTGTTATTCAGGAAAGTACTTCCTCCATTAGCAAATCTGTGTGACTCATAATTATGGGTATCAGCTTTTGTATTGTTGAGTCAGAGTGTATTTGTACGTCATGTTACAGAAAATATTAAGTTAATATTAATAACTACTTTACACCATTTAACCATATAAAAGTCATTATTGAATTACAGTTATATCTTTTTTATCCATGATAAAGAGGGAAATTATATTGTAATAAAATAAAAATACACACTTTTTTTATGGTATATTTTGTGCATAGTTATGGCATTGCAGCAAGCCGCTGAACAGGTGGGGATTGTATAATGAATATCTCTATATGTACATAAGACTTACATAAACGCTGCCGTGCAGATCATCCAACTAAGTAGCACCAGTTGCAAATGTCTTGATTATGATGCATATGCTGTCTGAGTCATTAGGGAACAGACACATTTACATAGCAGCCATATGGGAAGACCCATGCGCAGCAGTCACATCACACACCCCTCTACCCTGGCAGGCACTGCCAACATGAGGACATTATCTAGACTACGTATCAACTAACTCTTATTTTACACTGTGAGCATAAGGATAGGTTTATATAATTAATATGAATTTAGCATTTTTTAAACCATATCTTACTTTATAATATGATAGTAAGACCTGGTGGAAATTGATCGTTTGTGAAAGACAAGGAATGAACAGGACTTTTTGTTTATTCAAGTACATACCATTATTTCTGAAAACAATGTTGGCCATCTACATTGAAGAATGTGCAGGAAACCCAGGAGTAAACTTAGTAAACACAAGTACATGTTAGTTCCCCACTTAATTTCAATCCTGTTTAGTGTAATTTAATCAGCAAATCCTATCTGTGGGATGGCATTTGGTGTGTGACCTGGTCCAGAGACTGTTCTTGAGGTCAGCCGGCTCATGTATAGGTTTATGGAAATGTGTTTTCCAAGCAGACATTGGAAGCTATGTTCTCGCTGGATGTTGTGAGGAAGAGAAGTGATGCAGTCAGCCTGTAAGGGGCTGTTTCTCTCTCCCCGAGGATCTCATCAGAGATCTGGGTTTGGATCAGCTTGTCATCTGTATCAACTTATATGCCCATGTGTGAAAACACACACATTCACACACACACATACTCGCACACACATACACAAACGCAAACCCACACACACAAACACAAATGCACACGCACACACAAACACAAACACACACTCGTCCAGTGGCTAAGGAGGTAGAGCAGGTTGTCCGTGAACCAGAAGGTTCCTGGTTCAACCCACGGCTCCTCCTCCCTAAGGTGTCGCTGAGCCGGACTCCTCTCCCTCCCTGCTGCTGACAAGCTGGCTGTGGCCTCCCTGGGTTGGTCGAGCATGGGTTATCCTGAGCCACTAATTGTAAAGCACTTTGCGTTCCTCCAATTTATAACATCACTGTAGAAATGCAGCCTATTTACCGTTAGACACACACAAATGCTGAATTAGTTTTGAAATATGAATTTGCCCTAATATCTTTTTTTCTTATCCATAAAGCTTAAATCAGTATTTTGCAATCCAATTGCTTTGGGTTTGTGTTAGTTATTTTATATTTCTAGTAGTTTTCATAAAAGCAGATACTGCTTGTTCTGTGTCTAATACATTGATATAAATTATAAAATGAACAAAAAGGGGAAAAAGGAAAGAAAAATAGTGGTTTTATCTATATCTGTGCAACTAAATTGCCATAAAGTCTGTTCAATTGAGCTGCTGAGCTCCTTAACGGCCCTAGCAGCAATAACAGATATATAAATATCTATTGATTCATGGTGCCAGTGAGCACACATACATGATGCATCATGTTGCGCTGGGGCCTGCAGGAGACTGTGTGGGACTGTGCTCTGCAGAGCGGTGGTGGCATCGCCATGGCTAATCTCTATAGTTCAAAGTGTTTCAAATGTCATTTCAAGTGGAGAACCATCTTATGCAAGAGGTTAACCAAATGGTGTAATTCTGGAGAGTAGTTTCAGTAAACACAGAATTATGCCAAAGAATTGCAAATTGACATGGTTTGATTTTCATGCTATCTTACTATGACCTCAATAAGTGCTTCGAATGGTAAATAAGTTCATATTCCTTAAATACCCAATCAATCCCCCATTCTTTTTTTATTTAATTAATATTTTGATTCATTGGTTGTGGTTCAAATGAGACGATGGCATTGACATTTTCTTGAAAACATTGGTTTCTAAAGGATTCCTATTCATATTGACTAAAAACACTGGTGGTCAGGGATGTATAATGTAAAGGAACGGTGGAGCAAAACCACCAGGAGGCCTTAACCCAGCAGACTGTAGGCTCCCAGGACCACTGGACGGGCCACCGTGGTACTGTCCCTTTCCCTAAGTAGAAGTGACATGTTTACATATGAAAGCTGCAGTTAGGGTTCACATAATATCCTGTAATGTGCAAAGCCCCACACTAATGTCCAACAAATGCATGGTACACGACTTCAGACAGAAGTTGTGTGTGTCTGTGTGTGTGTGTGTGTGTGTGTGTGTGTGTGTGTGTGTGTGTGTGTGTGTGTGTGTGTGTGTGTGTGTGTGTGTGTGTGTGTGTGTGTGTGTAAGACGTCAACCTCGTAGAGCTCCGAAAACATGACCTCAACACAGAGACAAACGCTCTTCAAATTAGCCTACACATATTTGTAGGAGTGATTTTGCTCCAAAATCGATTTGTTCGCTGACAGCCTGCTGCTGTGGAATTGCGGACAGATGTCATAAAAATTGCCCCGTGTGATAAGCAACGCCTTTAAGGTGGGAACGGTGCGGTTCATCTCGTCAGTTCAAGTATTGTTCATGATGGAATAAGATCAGTTCAACAGGAGCATTTGTGCCAGGCAGCACACGGCAAATTATACATTGATTTTTGTCTTGTAATCTCCCTGCTTCTGAAATGAGCGAACATCTCCGGACTCCGGCGGACGAGCGCTTTCCACTGTACAGATTAAATCGCGCAGCATTCCACTGTGCGATTATCCCTGTTGTGTGGTATGCCCTCTCACATTGTTCAAATCACATGCTGGATGCTTTAATCTTTCTATGTGTTTTTAGTTAATGATCAGGCTATAATAACACCACGTTAGCTATTTAATCGCGGACAAAAGGGGACATTTCATAGTGGATGGTGGAAAACAGGACATGTTAGCGTCCCGACAGGCTTTTGCTGGGACTCCGGACACGCAACTCAAAATCGGGACTGTCCCAATCACCAATGACGAATGTCAGTGTAGGACACTACAGAGCCCATGCAACTAAGAAATAATCATATTAATTAATTAAAATACAATGATAATAGTAATGCAATTTATATTAATGACCGCATGTCGGAATGGCGGGACGTTTGAAAAAAAAATAAAGTAGGCTACCGCCACTCCGACCATGGGAACAGAAATGGTCGGAGTGGTGGGACGTTTGAAAACAATGGAAGTGCCGCCACGACGACAATTAGACCTCGATGTCGGAGTGGGGTTATGTTGAATGGAAGGCGGTCCCCCTAGGGTCATAGGGCCACTGTCGGTCACACGGTCATACTGTCGGTAATACAGTCATACTGTTGGCCTAACGGCAATGTCATATGGGCCATACAGTAGGACCCAGTCATGGTTGCTGAAACTATAGGAAAATGTAACCATTTATGGCTCAATTAAAAACCCACTGTCATGTCGTGGTTTGTTAAATATGTTGATATTATAATGCAATGTATTGGACTATTGTTCATGTTCACGTTTGTGCTTTATCTTATACTAATGTTTATGTATTAGTAGCGGTCCATATGTCGCTGGTGGTTCCTTGTGGAATTCATGGGTTTGGTGAAGTTAATGCCACGATTTAAAAAAGCAATTCCACAGATCTTAAAGAACACCGCGATAGCTTCAATGAACTGTTGATTGAATCTTTAACTTGTGCCATAATCCTCAAGCAGACAGCTGGAGTATTTATATAAAGCTGCGGCTATCGGAGAAGCCCCATACTGTCCAAGACAAAGTAAATCAGTTCATACGATACGCAGAACAGTGATTCCACCGTTGTCTGTGCCCTCATCGGCTACAGACATTCAACTCATGATAGCCCACTACCCATGGTCTCCGATCATACTGGAACAGGACTGCGCATTAATTATTGTGACGGTAGGGCTGTGTGGCATTATTATGTGTTCTATGCATTCTCATGTGAAGTTTTATAGTCTAAAGGCCTGCCTCTGAAATAGTTCAGTTAAGAATGTTGAAATATTCTCACAGGCTCGGGGGCTACAGTTGAGGAAAAAAAAAATCTTCAGAAGATCTCCCTTTATGACCTGGGTATAAACTAAATGTTTATAAACAATGGTTTGAATTCATAAATTGAGTACTTATTGGACTATTAATACGGTATTAGCACTTTTGTATTATCTACCTTTAGTGTTTTTCATATTTATTTTTTGAAAACATCAAATTAATTGATCTAGATGAACTTGACATGTTTTGATTTGTCTAACACTGTTTTTATCTTAATACATCGACCTTGTGACCTACCAAAGCCTGTATCAAAGTTTAGAATATGATTATTTCCATGGTTTATTTACTGTTTATTGAGTGACACATCTTACATGTAGTCTTTGTTTTACAAATGTATGTGATTGTAACATCCTATTTCAAATCTATATGCATAAGGAAATCTTTCCTGTGCGAAAGCAGGGGTGGAGTGATGTATCCCAGGAGCAGCAGGCAGGATGTGCACCGTGGTATTAGTGCATGATAAGCACTCGAGTAATCCCGGCAGCACGCCATCTCCATTCAGTATCCGGAGGAACTCAGTTCCCCCAATACAGACGGCTAAACATCTTCTGGCCTACCTTCCAAGATCACTACATTCTGTGAGCTACACTCCTTACACTAACAAGGTAGTGACACTCCTCTACCTGTATGTGATGCATGCAGCAGTATGTTAACGTTAATGTTAATGCATGCAGCATTATAAGGCATTGGAGATATTATGAAAACGGTTTATTTGCATGTTGCTTCTCTTTTTTCAGGAACCTGTGATGTCTGCCATGGCTACCGTGCTAGAGACAAGAAGAGAGTCTCTTATCCTCAGCTTGAACACTGATCAGGATAAAGGAGGACCTCTACTCTGCCCTTCTCCCTCTGAGTCAACAAGCATCTTAAACCACTCCACCCAGGACTCAGCCACCCTCCATCCTCCTGCGTGTGTCCCCCTCCAAACAGCCCCACAGGAGCTGCAAGAAGAAACGCAGAAAAATAAACGTCCCCAACGTGGCCGCCACCTGAAGCGCTTCAGCTCCAAATGGCGTTCTGGTGATCCTGTGGACAGCAGCAGCCACCCGGTCTTCACCAACAGGGCCGCCAACGACTCGCCGAGCGAAGAGACCCGCAAGAAGCGATGTCACCTTCTGTGTCACAGGCAGCCGGTGAGCGGAGGTAGCAGCAACCAGCGCCAGCGCTACGTCAGCAAGGACGGCAAGTGTCGGGTCAACCTGGGCCCCATCGAGGACAAGACGCGCTTCCTCTCCGACATCTTCACCACGCTCGTGGACCTCCAGTACCGCTGGTTCCTGTTCCTGTTCACCCTGTGCTACATCCTCACCTGGGTGGCATTTGCGGCAATCTACCTTTTGGATGCGTGGCTGCGCGACGACGTGGCTCACGCCCACGACCCCAACAGGAAGCCCTGCTTTCAGAACGTGGACAGCTTCCTGTCAGCGTTGCTTCTGTCGCTGGAGAGTCAGCGGACCATCGGCTACGGCTCCCGAATGGTGACGGCGCACTGTCCCGAGGGCGTGGTTCTGCTGATGGCGCAGTCCATCCTCGGGTCCATCATCGACGCGCTCATGGTGGGATGCATGTTCGTGAAGATCTCCCGACCGCAGAAGCGGGCTCAGACGCTCATCTTCAGCAAGCGGTGCGTGATCTCGGAGCGCGACGAGCGGCTCTGCTTGCTGTTTCGCATCGGGGACCTGAGAGCAAGCCACATGGTCGACGCCAAGATCCGGGCCAAGCTCATCAAGTCCAGGCAGACCCAGGAGGGAGAGTTCATTCCCCTGGAGCAGTCAGAGATCAACCTGGGCTACGACACCGGGGAGGACAGGCTCCTGCTGGTGGAGCCTCAGACCATCACACACGTCATCGACCACAGGAGCCCCTTCTGGGAGGTGGGGGCAGAACGCCTGACCAGAGAGACGTTGGAGATCATTGTTATTCTGGAGGGGATCGTCGAGGCCTCGGGTATGTAGCAATGTTCTTCGGTCGCCATTTATATTCTCTGTGAAGACGCCTCCTCTTGTTTGATATGATTTAGTGTGGATGTTTTAGCATTGTTCCCTTCAATGTGTTGAAGGTATGACGTGCCAGGCCAGGACCTCATACACGGAGAACGAGATCCTGTGGGGGCATCGCTTTGAATCCTGCATGTCATTGGAGAAAGGAGCCTTTCGGGTTGACTACGGTGCATTTGATAAAACCTTTGAAGTGCAAATGTCCCCAATAAGTGCAAAAGAGAGAAAAGCTGCAAAAGATCAAGAAGGCGAGCTTCATTAAAGGCCAGAAATCACTACTCATCAGTAAAAGATCGGCAGTTCTAATTGTTAGCCTTTCATTGCTACAGCGAATAATGCATATGAATACTGATTATCCACAATAATTATTTATTTAATCCATCCAATAATCCTGAGCCTAAAAACAAAATCATTGTCAGGCCACATGAACATATAAAGGTTTTAACATATGTTTATACAACATAATATATATTTATACAAGCACAAACTTGTATAAATTGGTCTTGTAGCAGATACTCTTTCAATCAAAATATAACTAATTTATGCATACTATTACTTTATGTATATATACTATTTGTATACAAATAGGTACATATTCTGCAGACAAGAGGGATCTAATTGAATGACCAACAGCTTCCTGTAGGAAGCTGTTGGTCATTCAATTAGATTCCTCTTGTCTGCAGAATATGTACCTATTTGTATACAAATAGTATAAAGATGATCATAGTCAATTATTTGGCCAACAAAGCCATTCGTCCTCAAGCACCAGGATAGTACATAGCCCTAACTTATTTCATCATTTTCTATAGCTTATTGTTAACGGCAAACTGATCCATGGAACTTGGCTGTTTAGACGATGTTTGCTCTGCTAAATCTAACGCTTTCACAGTTGGCCATGACTGCCTCCGTAAGGCCAGGTCTGGTGCTCAGAGGTGGATCTAGAAACAGGGTTAGTGGAATGAGAAGTGGGTCTTTGTTCTCCTTTCTCTGTTTCTTGAGACTAAAAGGAGAAGTAGATCTAGATCACCTCCCTGATGATATTGGTAATATAAAGTCCACACTAGAGTAGCTTCAAGGTGGAATTGTCTTTCTTTAATAAAGAAAGAAGGTACACAATAATGCAAAAAAATAGGGTGGTGGGCGGGGGGCATCCCCTTGAGAAAACCATTTACTGACGCCTCTGCACTGGGCTAAGAATACCTTGTAAGTGGGTTGGGGTCGTCTTACTGTAGTGTACTCCATGATCTGGTTGTGATGTGGGTGGTGGTAGATATGCACTTCTGTGTGTTGTGGGTGGTAAATATAAATCTAGCAGGAATATGCCATTTTTTTGTTGAGTGATTTTGACTTTTTGACTAGTTATCTCCTTATAGTGATAGTGGATGCTCTACCTCTGCTTAGTATTTTCTTTATCCGCATGTTATTTTTTAAAAGGAATCATTCTTCTTTTGAAAAACGTAGAAATCATACTGAAGGGTTTCTGGTAGCGGTCAGTCACACTGAGAAGAACATTTAGCCTACCTTTCCATTGGCATGGTAACATGCCAGCATGGTACTGACACACTAACACATACTCCTGTGCTCTCCTTTGGTTTCCATGCACTTTCTAAAATGCTATTGTGCTAATGCTGTGCAAGCACACTAATGTAGTAGCAGGCCACGATACTACATACTAACGTGTACTTCTACTCTTACTTGGAGGCCTACTTTTACGCCATATCATGCAAATGTGCTAATGCCTGTACGCTGTAAAAAAAGGTTTTAATAGAAAGGTCTAGCCAAAGTCACAGCAAAACTTCGGAAACTTGTATCTTTTTGAGATAAAAACATTCTGCTTTAACCAATTGTCTGTATTTTTATGATTTGATAGACGCGAGAGTTCTGCTACCATCTATGTTGGCACTCATCAATGAGCACCTGTTTGGTTCTAGGGTCACTTACTCACTAACTTGAATGCACTTAACTTTTCCTGTCTAAAAATGTCCTTCCCGAAGGAAAGCAGAACGAGGCCAGGCGGTATGAGGATGACCCACAATGCTCCCAATCCAACCACAATGTACCCATCCCATACTTTGTGTTTGTTTCCCCAGGATTTGATTCTCCCTGGTCTGCAATGATTCTTTATTCTTTAGTCTATTCTCCAAACTCGTAAACATGTTGTGTATATGTATTGTGTACCTTCTCTGAGAGGCAAAGAAGTAAAACAATATCCCTTATTTTTTACATTGACATTCATTTGTTTTGAAACATTTGTGTTCTTGATGTGGTCGTCGGTGCCTTCCAGCACAAGAGTCAACTTGGAAAAAGATAATATTTGATTTAATATGAAGTTTCTCCACCTCACAAAGCTTTGGTACCAGAAAAAGATTTTATAATGGCCTACTTTCATGATGTCGTTTATATGATCAAATACTCGTAAATAATTTGTGTTGTGTGTGTGTGTTAACTGCTTGGGTAAAGGGACTGGTGAAGTGTGTGTACATTGTGTGTATGCCTATGTCTCATGAAAACCAATTCAAAAGGTACTTCACTGAATGACTCACTCTTTTGAACGCATGCCCACCTCAGGTAGGCTACACTATTTATGGGCATCGACCAGACGGCCTCAAAGTGGAGCGTGGGAGTTAAGGTCCTAGAGGGTCTTGAACGAGACATTGTTGGTTTTTCTACATCTGCAATTGAAGTTGATGCTATGGTTTTGGTTGAAACACAACAGCAGATTTGTTTGGTGCCAATGCACCCTCTCAATCATGCTGAGATATGAACACTCTGATAATAACATAAATGAATGTGCATTAAATACTTCAAGGACAAACTAGTAGGGAAGGTATCACAAAGTAAACCCTCACAACAAAGTACATTATATGATGTTCTTATCAAACTACATTGAGCATTGAGCTAAATACAAACATAAAATAGACGCAAACATAAATACAGAATGGATTACATCGAGGCCTTTGAATGTAATATTAGCCTACTTAATATTTAATTGCTGTACCGGTTACTACTAGCACCATAGTCCTACAGCTACACTATTGAAGGGCTTTCTCAAACAGAGCTAACTGACCCGATTCAGGCTGAGAACTCTCCCGGTCATGTGTCATGCTGGCTGACCTACACTTAGCCAATGAATATCAGAACAGGTGCACTCACCCATTACCGCTTAGCAGCCATCAAAGCATAGGTAATTCTTTAAACATTTTTACTGTTCATATTAATTTTTCAGCAGGCACTCATCTAGAGTGAGTTTCTCATCTGGGGAACATCGCTCTTGCCCTAGTTCTACATTTTTCATGAGCGCGGATACATAGGTCCAATTGGGAGGTCTATTGAGAGAAAAGGAAAGTCAGTGATACTCCCCATTTACAATCCCTAACACAATGCTTTGGTTTTTAGTTCAATCTTAAAACTGTATATGGATTAAAAGACGGACAGAGGTGTATCACAACTAAAGAGATAGTCCTTCTTTTAAAAAAATGCTTACCACCTGGAAATCATGTCATTGAAGTCTCACAACAGTGGAATACTCTTTAGGCGAGTGCTGCATCAGTGCTCAGCTATTGTTCTAAAGATTTATTCTTTCTTTATTATTCTCTTCAAACTTTGGCACCCTTCTCTCTTCTACAAAATTGCACCTAGAGACGCCAATTTAAAAAATCTCAGGTTAGCTTGGAATGCTTATATTCATTTTTTTAAATATTGCAAACCTTTTAATGTATTCTACTTTTGAAATATTTTCTTACAAATAAGGTCAATGGGAAGGCGGTAAAGAAGACACTTCTACTAACTTCGTAAAATGTTTTACCGTTAACCTTCGCTCAAACATTATACAAATCAATATCAATAAATCAAAATCTGTTTTTTATCTTAAATTATATGAAAACAGAATTTCGATATAATTTATAGGCTTGAGGCTAGAGCGTGACGACATGCTAAAATGATGCTCTAGCCCAGGGTGGCTATTACAAAAGCTAACCATTGCGGACGTCGCGGAGCCTAAACAACGTCAATATTAAACCTAGAAACACAATGTCAAGCTTAAACGGTTACGTTATTTATTGATAAAATGATTTATTGATTGGAAATATGATTGTTATATATGGGATGTTTATCTGTGGGGACCCCAATTTATATGGCTAGAGGCTCTGTGCTTGCGGGAGCCCTATATTCCCACAATGGGCTGACCCTAACCCTAACCCTAACCAAACGTTGTGTCTCTTCATTTACTATAAGGTGCTTTCAAAAAATCGTGTTAGGATAGGGCATAAATTGAAGGGAGATAAAAGGAACACATTACCTAATTTTGAAAATGTCCTAGAAATGTGGGATCATAGGTTTTCATTTTGAGAAAATCGACTTGAATTGAGTGAATTGTCCTGTGTATAACATGATCCACATTCACACGATATCCACACTAATATCAGTAAAGGTCAATAAAGGACTTCACCCTGTCATCCGGTTAAGGCCTGCCACTGGTTCGGAGCGATCCTCAGGAGCCAGGTGTGTGTGTCTATGTGTGTGTGTGTTAGTATTTGTGTGTGTTTAGTAGGTCCCCGCACAGGTCTTGTGTTTAGTACATTGAGTGGACACTGGGGTGAACAGAGCAGGTAGAGCGAGCTGGGGAACTCTGCCTGGATCAACCTCAGGCCCCCTCCTCCCAATTGAGGTTGGAGGAGAGGGTTAAAATGTGTATGCCTCGTACATCCCATTCAGTCAGGCCTGATCACAGTGGGTCTAGGATGTCAAAATAAGAGCCTTTCTGAGGCCTGAGGGCATGCTTTGTTAAGTCTTTCTCTATGGAGGCCGCCAACCCACAGTCCACGGTTGTGCAGTTTCAAGATTGTGTTAAAAAAGGCCTACTGTATTGTTGGACTATACTGTATTGATTTACTTTAAACACTTACACATTGCCTCTTACACATGGCTCACTATTGTATAAGGGTTTGTCATGCTAAAGATAGGCATCATTTGAGTTAAAGAAAAAAACTGTTATAATTAAAAAAAGATGTCCATTCTTAGGTGGCTCGAGCCACAAGAACACCTCCATGCACTGAAACGGCGTTAGGTGAACTAGAACATATCCCTCCAGAACATGGCAACGTGGCTGAATCGCAGAGAGCCATAGCGTCTCTTCCGGAGGAGAGACGGAGTCTTGGCAGCGGTGTGATGATGCTCTGGAGATGCAGCTCGGAGTCACGTGACCGGCTGCAGCGCATCCAGCCGCTCTAGTGTGGAGCGAGAGCCGAGGAACACCTCGCATCTAAAAATAGACCACGGTGGGGTTGGATCTGAAGCAGAGCGTTTTGGGCTTCAGTTCGGCGTGTTCACCTCCTCTCCTCCTCTCCGGTGGGCTCGGTCGGGGTGATGCTGCTGCATTAGGCTGCAGGCTGAGTGCGGCACGTCGCAGGGGCTTTCTCATCCTCCAGCCTCGTGCGTCCGAACAAAGCGGTGGGTTCGCTGAGTGTGTGAATGCGTCATTCATAAGGCTGCTCTCCTACCGTCGGATCGGTGCACTGCCGGCCGCTCCGCCGTGACGGAATCCGTCGTACAGTAAGAGAAAACAAACATCCCAGGTAAGAACTAGAGCTTATTCTGCAGACTATACATCTGGGATATATCTCACTTACAGCAGGCGAAGGATAGGTGTGTGTGTGTGTGTGTGTGTGTGTGTGTGTGTGTGTGTGTGTGTGTGTGTGTGTGTGTGTGTGTGTGTGTGTGTGTGTGTGTGTGTGTGTGTGTGTGTGTGTGTGTGTGTGTGTGTGTGTGTGTGTGTGTGTGTGTGTGTGTGGTGCTGTGTGTGTGTGTGTGTGTGTGTGTGATTCTGTGTGTGTGTGTGTGTGTGTAGTACTGTGTGTGTGTGTGTGTGTGTGTGCAGTACTG
>OOFH01112193.1:0-22037 GCA_900323355.1 Merlangius merlangus
ATAGGGACGGGGACACACACACACACACACACACACACACACACACACACACACACACACACACACACACACACACACACACACACACACACACACACACACACACACACACACACACACACACACACACACACACACACACACACACACAACTCACGTACATCGTCTGAATGTCATATGTTTGTGTGATGACACAGTGGTTTTTCTGTAGCCGGAACATGGTGGTAAAGGGGAGTTTTCTGATGTTTCCCTTTCATAACCAGAAAAGACATCTGTTTCTGTGGTTCTGTGGGGATGATGGGTTTGGGAATTGAGTGTGAAGGAAGATACAAAGAGAAAAGCCCCATAAACACAGTGCCAGCGCCTTATTCAAAGTGCACTGCATGTGAATGAATCTGCGTTCAGGCAACTAATGAAAATATCTCTCTAAAAATGCAACGCATTTGATGTAAGAAGGATACGTACAGAGTTAAAAATGGAAAGTGACGAAAATTGTCTGGCGGGCATGTAACAAAAGGCAAAAATAAAAAATATAGAACCAAATGCTATTTCACTTAATGTACACAATTTGGGTCTTTCTCTTCAACCCACCCGAGTAGACGGCTCTGGCTCTGGGCATGGAGGAAAAATTGATTCATTGGCTATTTAAAGGTACAATATGTCATGTAAAGGGGTACCACAGTCCGAATTCACATTAGGGGAGAGAGAAGTCTCCGCCCGCCCCCTCCTCCTCAGACTCGAAGCTCACAATGGTTGCCAGGTTGATGAAAGAGAAGGAACGCGAGCAAAATGTGAACCGAGGACATCGTATATATTTTAAGACAAGCATAATTATTACTTTTTGACAGTGACAAGCGGTGACGAGTGCTATACTGTAAGTTGATCAGCAATGTAAATGTTTGCATTTTATTTGTTCGCAAATTATAATCCAGTTTATGTGGCATCCGTCCTGAATGGATGCCGCTGTGTCCCATCTTTCAAATGCAATTCCCGAGATTTACCCGTTTTTTAGCAGGGCCAGGTCATGGAGCTTTTTAAAAAAATTCAGGACCAGTCTTTTAGGACATGTAGGATCTAGTACATTTGCAGTTGAAGGAGAACATGCTGCCTGTAGGATTTTTGTCTGAGTAATCCGACCTGGGATGTCTTTATCTCTAACTTATCATTGCCATTTTATGATTATTCAAAGTACATAAGTTACATACATCTCTTTTAGTGTCATGTGATTTATTTTTTTCCAAATAGAGCTGGACAAATCGTCTATTGTCTAAACTCTGTGATAACTGTTGACTCCAGGCACACTAGTTGATTAGTAGCAGGTGGCCACTATTTGTTTCTGGCGTAAATTGTGTTTTTAAAGGCCTAGTGTGCTGCTGCCAAAAACAGGCTCCAAATTGTCTCCAGGAATTAGCTTGTATCCAAATTGGCCAGGGTTCTGTGCCATTGAATGACCCTTTTCCCCTCACACACTAACCCATCACAATTAGGTACCGTTATGGTCATGAAACCTGGAGCCATTCCCTGGCTGTCTCTCTGCCTTATCTGTCCTTTAGTACTTGCTAGCTTTTAAACAAAAAGATAATTAAATAACTCAAAATAAATCAACATGTCTACAGTTTTCTCTCTCCGGTTGGATTGTGGCAACCTCAAATAGTTATAATTGCATATAATTTAACGGTTAAACAAAACTAACAACCAGTGTCATAATAAAATGACACTCATTGGAGCATTATGGCTGATCCTGGAGATAGTAAGCATAAAGCAATTTAGCATTTAGTTTCAGTAGATGCTCACCTGTCAAATGTAACAATATTTTAAAGCCAAGACAATAGCTCTGGTTTAGTTCAGATGTGGCAGCAGCACCACAAACTGTTGTGAGTCAGTAAGTAAATGCAATAAAGACGTGTAAGTCTAGAAAACAGCCCAGTGTTTCCCATACATAGACCAATGGCGCAGCGCCACAGAATCAACACCGAGCACCACAAATTGATTCTGCTTTTTTTTTTTTTTTTTTTAAATATGAATATCATTCCGTCCATTCATCTCCGCATAGCACTCTTTCTCCCTGTCATTCTCGTTCACACACGCACACAGAGACAAGCGCACACAGAGACAATCACAAACTACCACATATTGGATAAACCCGCGATCATACATGCGCACGCACTGACAGCGGATTCACCTGCTCCCCCTCTCAACGCCCCTACAAAGGCAAACCCGAGGCAGCGGGATATATAAGGGATAATGTATAGAACGCCGGTCATTATTGGGGAAAATAAGCCCCGACAGGGCAAACAGGACACCAACGCGCAGCGTGGGTGTCTTGCTTCGCCCTGAAGGGGCTTATTTTCAATAATGGCCATTGATGTTCTTAAATCATCCCGCTTATTACACGGCTACTTGCCAAAAATGAAAAATTACAATTACAATTTATTTGTTACCAGCATTCGTAGTGTTCATCAGCAGAGAAATAGTCCGCTAAAGAAGTTGACATCGCTTAGCAACCGAAGACGCTGGGGTTGACAAGTTACGGTACTTGCGGAGTGATGCCAAAGAGGTCATCAGAGGCAAAAAATCCTTTTGTTTTCCTTGACAGCGGTCAATTATAGTCATGATTATACTTAGCAACGGTGAATTATCAAATATAGTTCACCGCCGGAAGTTGTGAAGGGCCCATGCAATTGAACGCCCATTTACTTGTATATTTATCGCTCCGATGTTCCACTGAACAAAAACAAGACCGAAATACCCCCAGTCTAGCCTGGCAATAGCCATTGATGTTAGTCTGGCAATAGCCAGGCTAGCCTGGCTATTGCCAGACCAACATCAATCGTAGATAGCACGTTGGTCTGAGGAGGATGCTGTCACTTTCTTCAGCACAAAATGCGTGATCAACTGGCCTAGTTCATCTGACTCTGTATGCAATTGGCTGCTTGCTGTTGATACCCTGTCGTCCCTGTGTTAAACCAGCCAATAGCGCGCCAGGGGGGGAAGCCCCCCCTGGCTCTGGGTACCCAGTCTACCCCCAGGCAGGAGCTCCACTCCTCTGGCCAGCACTGGGCCGTGCATGCATGTGGGCAGCTGCTGTTTCCGGTTCACTCAGCAGCCAGCAAATGCAGGACCCATCAGTGCCAACTCTTGAGACCAAAGTCTTGGGCCATTTGTCTGAACTGTTTGCATGCTAATGAAATGTCTTAAGTGCCCCAGGTCTCAAGACTAGGTGTGGGTAGGGAAAGAATGTCTTTTCAACAACCCCCATTTTTTGCACTTTATGGACGCTATGTGTACTACACTTGTGTAGGCGTACGAATGAATAGCCTATAAAACCTGAGATAAACTGTTTATAGCGACTTGGGTGTTGTGAGTGGTAGGTGACAGAGACGATAGTATGTTAAACAAGCGTTTAAACAGTCGGAACTGCCGTTGGAACAAAGGCCCTTTGGAAGCACTCTTTCTTACACCATGGGTCTAGCAGTCTGTTGCCGAAAGAGCTACTTAACGCCCCCAGAGTCTCTAGTAGGGGGTAAGAGGGGTTGTCCATGACATCAGTCTGGCTAACATCCTCCTCCTCAAGCACATTCTCAATGGAGTCTAGAGGGCAGTCCAAGATAGGGGTGGGAATCTCTTAGCACCTCACGATTTGATTCCGATGATGAGGTCACCGATTAGATTGTAAAACGATTAACGATACATCTCGATGCATCAAATTTTTTTATGTACATTTCCATGTGCGATTTTCATAAATATATATATATATATATATATATATATATATACACACATCTGAGTTTGCTACTCACTTCCTACTTTTGTGATGATCATTAATGACATCAACAGATGAATTAACTTATCTAATATTTTATTGGCAGAAAGCTTTTGTCACAAATATGAATTTCTAGGAACAATGCAATAATCAATGCAGCTTGCATTGATTATTGTCTTCAAACTGCCTTCAGTTTTCAGTTTTCTTTTCTTTCTATGTCATTAAAGAAAAAAGCTCCTCTTGAATTAGAAGGAGTTCTTGCGTCTGGCTGTGAGTTTGCGTGCATGCTATGCGTAGGCTGAATCGCAATCGTGTCAAGACAAATCAGATTGGCCAATACACACTGAAGATAAATTAAATAATTTTAAAATTACTAAAATTATCCCTCTCTGGTGAACAGAATGTTGCAGCAGGCAAACAAATAAAAAAAAGAACGAAAAAATCATTTTTCTGCTTCGAGACGGAATCGTTCTCGAGAATCGCGATGAATCGAAGAATCGATTATTTTTCCTACCCCTAGTCCAGGACACAGCTAGCCCACTTACCAGTTCATGTGAATATATTTATTGTTTATTTTTAATGAGAAACAAGGTTTTAAGCAGTATTTTCCATTGTATAATTAAGGAAAGTTAATTGCTTATTACCTTATTTCATTGCCAAAAAGTTTGAATATATTCAATACATACGCAAATGTTGCCAAAATTAGTTGTTTATTTATTTGAATTGGAAAGTTTGTACTGAAAAATAGTATTGACCACATGACCGCTTTCGCAGTTACATGCAGATTTGTTTTAACAAAATGCAACCGATACATAATTGCGGTCATTAATCGTGCAGGTTCTAATTTACTTAAAGGTGACTGTTTCCAAAATGATTCATTAGAGCAGGTAACGAATAAGTTGGCGAAAAAGTTGGGAAATTGTGTCCGCCATTTTCATTTTATACATCTTTCTATATATTTTTGGCAATATTGTGACTTTGTATTGCTACTGTCTAGTGTTAAAATGTTTGCATTAATGTTTGTGCCTAGCTCTTTTCAATGGAAACTACTACACGCTGCTAAACTCACACACACACACACACTCCGTCTCTACATACCATGTCATTTTCTTGAGAATTTATAGTAGCAGAGAATGACTGAGTGATTCTAAAGGGCATTGGTCAGTAAAGGTTGTCTTTCAGTTGAAAGATGTTACTAGAATATAGAAAAATAGGTTCTGAGGGGGAAGAGCAATTCATGGGTCAGAATGAAGAGGTTCCACAGAAGGTGTTTTTTAAATGTTTGTGTTGCATTTTCATGCTTTGATTGTGTTTTCCGTGGTTATTCGCAGGGCCTCGGATCAGAGAGCAAGAACCTGTATCCCTTTCTTCTTCCTGTTATCCAGCTGAGCACTGACGTGTCGCAGTCTCCACATGTATACCTCATGGAGGATGGACTGGAGCTGTGGTAGGAGCAAGCACACACACTCACACACACTTAAACCTACACACACACACCTTCTAGAGAATGGGTTAGAGCAGTGGTAGACGGGCGCACAGACAAACGGACAGACAGCTTGAGGTTTAATAATGTATGTCAAGTCTGATGTCTAAGTAAACCATGCATTATCAAAAGAAAATAAATCAGCCACAAAACTAAAGAGCAAAACCAATATACTTTTATTTTAAATATATTTCTGCACTTGCAAGTCAAATAGAATAAAGAAAAACATTGCCAGGTTTTTTCTTTACGTAGGTTTGTGTCTGTGCGCATGAATAGTTATTTATAAAGCATATAGTGCATGTGTATACATATTTATTTGCCATACAGGCCGTCGGCAAACCAGGTTTTCTTATGCATGCACTGCAAACTGTGAAGCATGAAATTGTATTTCAACAATTTTCTGTCTCATCTGCCACAAATGCACATATTTTTACCTTGGTGACAGCAAACAGGGCTGGTTTCAGGAACTAAGAGCTGGCCTTGGCCTATGTTAATGAATCCAGGCACATATGATGACGTAATTGCTATATGCATACTTGTGATGAAGGTTTCTTGTTGCAACCTTGAGGGAAATGCAACGTGACATTGAGCTTGATGTTATCTGTGCCTATCTTTCTGCACCTCCTGCTTGTGTTTCCTGGTTCATCCTTCATATCGCCTTTGCCTCTATTGTCTCAGGTGTTTCCTTTGCTCTTATGTGTCGCATTGCCCCATCACACTTATTTTATCTCTTCCTCTCTGTGCAGGTTGGTCACGTTGGAGAACAGCCCTGCCATCACCCCGGAGCTACTCAGGATTTTCCCCAACATGTCAGCCTTGCTTGGTGAGCTTGCAGTGTGTGTGTTTGGTTGCCTTCATGTCTGAAATGTTTCATGTGTACTCAACATATTCGCTGCTATTAGTTTGACATATTCTGGGTGTGGGTGTGCGTTGCCAGATTTATCACAAAGCACCTAACAGAGTTCCACTGATTACTTATACCAGAGAATCCTTATGGTATAAATATAATAATAAAAGTGATAATAGTCCTTCAACCAATCAGACCAACGATTGCTTCGATCGCAACAAACGCTTCCCTGTCGTCATTGTGTTAAACCAGTCAATAGCGCGCCAGGGGGAAGAGCCAGCTTGGTGATTGGTTCCAGTAAAAGCGGATCGGAAACAGAAAGAAATGTATTGCTCTCCAGCCCCTGCTGCAGAGTGAATTCAAATCACCGGCAGATCGGGCTTGGGGTAGTCAGTCTAATACCGTAGCCTATCTCAACTACAACCGCATTTCATATTCATCGCATAGTTTGCTGCATTGCCAATGTTATCTATGCTGACCTAGGGTGCGGGATGTTCAATATCAATAACGTTGAGTTCATAAGGGCTAACATTATATTTTCTGAGTTAACAATCATTTTGGGCAAGTGTTTTTGAGCAGAGTAAAACATAATAAACTTTGGTAAAACGGTCACCGACCATCTTCTTTGCCTAATATCCTGCTGCTGCGGCGTTTCCTTTGATAGGCGCGTTGAGAGGAGGAGCTGGCGAATCAGCTGTGTATAAATGTACCCGCGCACCACTGGCATGAATGCGCGCTTGTCTCTTTCTTTGAGTGCGTGTTCGTGTGTGAATGAGAATGTCAGGGAGAAAGGAGCTATAAGGAGATGAATGAACGGAACAATGTATATATTTAAAAAACGCAAAAAAAAAGAAAAAAGAAGCAGAATAAATTTGTGGAGCTCAGTGTTGATTTTGTGGCGCTGCGCCACACATTGGTCTATGTATGGGAAACACTGCAATGTTGCGCATAGTGCAGCACCATTACTGACACACCGAACCAGGGATTGTAACCGGATCAGTCACTGCCATTAACTTTAATGTGCCTCACAGTGACCTTATCAGGCAGACTACTCCTGATTTTGTTTGCCTGCTTAATATGCAAATAAGTACGTACAACACTTTCATAACAGCTCTTGTAGCGCCGGTGTTCAAAGTCGATTTTGGAAGTTTAAGGTAAGCTCAATATGTTGACAATATTCTAGTTGTGTGCCGTGTCCTTTAGGGAAGCAAGATGCCAAAAAATGCAGGATTAATCTATTTCATGTGAACTACTAACATACGGCTCGTCCTTTGCAAGGGTTAAGTGGTTTCAAAAAGTGAAAGTTGTGAAAGTTGCCAAGTGAAAGTTGGCACACTAGCTAATGTATTCCCGTATAGTAAATTTACATGGTTTATGTAATGTGGTTTGAAAATGCAACCGGAAAACTTTGGCTGACATAAATCACAGAAGTTGCTCGTCACTTGACGTCACTTTAAGGCTGGACAGCTATTTGTCTGTGGATGGTAGCTGGCTTCCAGCTGCAGGTTAAACGGAAGTTTATGGTTTATAAATCACAGGCCTGGAGCTAAGCGACTGCATATTTGCTGGAGGGTTTGAAATTGTGCGTTTCTTTTTTTTGTTAAAATATTTCACAATATCAGCTGATGCTGATATTCAACACGATTTTTTTCCTAATATCCAGGACATCCCTCAGGGAAAATATGTTTAAAACATTGTTCAATGTACTAACAAGACTAACCTGAAATAAATCGGCTCATAATGACCTATTGAGATTAGGTACCAAATGCATTAAATGTCTCTTAAACGGATCAATAACTCCTATAGTAGGCTATAATAAACAAACAAAATAGGCTACACCAATTGTTATTGTTATGTCATGGTCTCAAGACAAGCGCATCCTCAGTTAAAGACAAAGCTTCAAGAGGATGGCCCCCAAATACCATCCACGCCGAGTAAGAGTCCAGCCAGGCAAGTGAAGTGAACAGTATTATATGATGAAAAATGATGGTAAGAATATAAGGAAGGTTAAAGGAAAATGACGGATAAATGGCTGAATTCATCTGAAGGGGCTTCAGTAAAGGATGAGGGATGATGGATCTGTGAAAAGACAATAATTGGTCAAATGTGTTTCAAATGACTATCTGGTCATTTTTAAAAGCTATTAATTTGGGATAGTTGAAATGTCACAATCTGCATAAAGTCTTATAATGTTGGTGATATAGTAATAGACGATTTACCAAAAGTAGTCAACCGAATGCATTCACATTTACACAATTGCATAAACCTAATCTCAATGGTTCTCAATGATTCATTTCTAAAAATAAGCACTCGCATGAATCTCACAAATTAAAGTTGTGCATTTAAACTCCTAATAACTCTGTAGGGGTCTTACAAATGCTGTGGGTTATAAATTAACTTGCTTTAACTGATAATTCGAAAAGCCGTCAACTTTAAATTAGCAATTGCAAATTCGCATTGCATTGAAACTGACTGAAACAATTTGTTTTTTTTCTTTTTATTCTGTAACTGACAGTTAGCCAAGCCTTCAACTACACACTACTAAAGGTCCCATGTCATGCTACTTTATGGATTCTTATATATAGTGGGCCCCTTAACACAGTATTTGAAGTTGTTCAAGAAATTCTGCCTTGGTGCGGAATTACAGCCACTACGACCCAGTCCCAAAATGAGTTTTCCATAAACGCGCCATTTTTAGACCCTGGTCTAGGTGGAGGGTGGGGCTGTGGCACTGAGCAGCTTACGGCCACGGTATCATGCACTCGTGTTTACAGTGGATGTATCGCAGTGGTGAGGCACACAATGCTTTTGGCCGTGTTCTGTAAATATTCTAAAACACTCCCGGTGCTCCAGCGGGAGACCTGCCCCACGGCAGTGGTGCTTCTTTTTTGCGAAGCAGCACCGCCACGGGGCACCACCGCCACGGGGGTGGTGCCTCGAGGCGGCGGTGCCTCGCGGCAGCAGACAGAAGGGCTCCGGCGGGAATCAATCGTGGGCAACAATCCCTTTCTCCTCCATGTCGCAGTTCATGTACTTCAGGGAGACAAAGCCGAAGTTCCTTTCCCCCCCCCAATTCCTTCTCATCCATGGCTGAGATAACCCTCACTACGAGTCTTGTTGTGGAAATACCAGAGACGTCAGCGAACCCGACTTGTGAGGCCCCATAACACCAACAGCAAAACGGTTATCCAAATAACAAAGAAGTGTACAACACTTGCGTTACAGTGTGTGTATTCATATACACACACACACACACACACACACACACACACACACACACACACACACACACACACACACACACACACACACAGCTTATCGTAGCTAGCTCATTGTCGTCGTAGCTCATTGGGCAAAGCAGAGAAAGGGGATGTAACATGTCCCCGTATGACGACATACAGGGACAAATTCAAAGCTAAGCTTTGTTTTTTCAAAGGCAGAGCAGGATAGCTAGTTTTCGTTTTACACCTAACGCCCTTTCTAGCTACTGGGGGACCATAGGCAGGCGAGGGGAACTCATATTAATGTTAGAAAACCTCATAAAGTGAATGGCAGTTTTCATGCAATGGGACCTTTAAATTCAAGGGTAATGAGTGTTGGTACCTTGCAGTGGATGGTCCATGAAAAAGACCTCCACGTCTCCCTAAGTCCGTTCTGCTCCTTCCCTGGGCATTCCGACGCCATAAATATTAAACTCTTTATTTCACTGAAGTAGGCGGTTCTACAATATAGATGCACAATTATTTTTTTTCATTGATCTAAATGCAAACTCCCGAGGGTGCAATATCAATTTAAATGAGACAAGGGAATCTCAATGCAATGTGTGACACAAACTGCTGTTATTCAAATGAAGGTAACATTGTACATTAAATAAGTTCAAATGATTTTGAGTAATACTAAGATAATGTTATTTTGTCAGGTACATGGTCCAATAGTTTAGAAAAGAGTGCCACATCACATTATGATACTTTACCTTTGCCACTCCAATGACAATGAAAGACCCAAAGGCCCAAAAGAGATGGGTTATATTGAATTATGATTAGTGTTAATTTATGACCATAGGCAACAAGGACATTAAGAGCTACTGAGGGACAGACGGCAGGGGATTTTAATATGATGCGTAAGGATAAAAGGATATATATTATTTTAACTTGCCTACCGATATAGCAAAAAGTTCTACCAGGTGATATTTACATTTAGGGCATTTATTTAAAGCGACTTACAGTAAGTACATTTTTGAGAAGAAAGAGATACGCAAATATATCGCGGTCGGTAAAGTTAAGATGTTCATAGAAACAAGTGCCAAGCACTTACAACTGCTAGGTTAACCCATTCGCTTTATACAACAAGATAGCTAGGATAAGATGCTACACAATGCTCAGTACTATGTTTAAGTGCGGCTACATGACAGTTATTATTGTAGGTCTTGACTTACCTTCTGTGATGTCAAACTCTGAAACCTCCTCTCCCGCTTAATCACCAAACTACAGCTTGCGTGTTTTTTAAATGCCAGGATGTAAATAACCACTCTCTCCTCTCAAACCTGTCAACAAGACATAACGTTTTCCATCAACGTCTAACCTATTTCACCAGTCTATCTTGGTCTGCAGAACTTGATGGAAGTGAGCTCAATATATATATATATGTTTTCAGACCCAGTATTGTTTTCTCTTGTATAATTAGTTCCTCTTTTCAAGGCCAGCCTGGCATACAGTCAGAGACATTAGATATGTGTGCGTAACTTTCTAACAGGAGCGTGCATGAGTCAGATAATAAAGACTTGAGTGCTGCGACTCTGTACGTTAACTGTATTGCATAAAATACGTACGAATTAACTTCCATGCTTGCTGCCAAACATACAAAGATGCATACTGGGGCACGCATCAGTGTAAGTGAAGACCTCTTCAGGGCTGTCGAGATATTTTTCCTTCTGAAAAATGTAGCCGTGTTTGGCAGGTTTTCATGGAATTCCTGTTGTGTCATTAGATAACCTTCAGGTGAACCATCATGTTCATGCCTCCCTTGGTATTCTGTTATTTGCGATGTGTTGGGTCTGCCCCTGCAGATAAAGAGCTCTTCTCCATCGCTGCTGAACTGCAGTAATGTCAGAAAGTAAACCTGCTGCTGCTTTTTTGTTCTATGTTACAAACATTGCATCATAACTCGCGCTCGTCTTTCCTGTAAATGTGTGCGTGTGTGTATGTGCACATTGGGAGGCGTGTGTCAGTGAATCAATGCACATGTTAAACTTTAAAATTTTAAACATTTTCCATTAATATGCTGGCTAGTAATTTGAATCATAGATCTTTGTTTTGCTGCATTTTCCCCAGTCCCTCAATTACTTTGACTATTGTCACAGAAATGAAGCGTTCATTTATATAAATATAAATTAATACAGTAAAGCACAACTTGTTATACTTATACAGTTGTGATAGCGATCAATAGATGCTTGGTGTATTGTACGGATTGATATGCACTACATGTAGTTTACTTGACTTATTTTCCATATTCATCCATTCAGCAAATTCAGACATTGGTGATGGAGACACAGGAGGTTTTTGCTTTTCAACTTTAACGTCATCTTTGCACGAGAGGGTATTATATCAATTTTTCCCACTTCATTGATTTCCATGCGGAGCCTCAATGTTTAATCTTCTCAAGGCATGATTTCTCAACCATGACTGGACAGGGTACACCACAGGGAATTGTTTCTCAATGGGATCCCTTCCGGCCACATTGCCTCCATGTTTTACAAACACTGTCCTCTCTATAGAAAGGCCAAGCAAACATCTCAAGCTGTTTTCCTTTGGTTATGCTGCAGGTGGGCTTTGACAGTACTTGAATATAATGTTCAGGAGGGTTGAGTTGATTATTTCCATAATGCAGTCGAACAGTTTAACACTGTTAGGGTGTCACAAAGCTTTTCCATTAATGTGCCTTGCTTGGACCCTGGCTCTTTGCTTCCCAACTGAGGTTGACGTTTCCTAATGTATATATTAAATGCAGAATTGTATAGAAGGGCAAAAGTTCTCATCTCTCACACTTTTTTAGTTCTTCGACCTTTTCACTGGAATATGGACTTGTCATAGCCAAGCACATTGCTATGCAGGGCATTTTCAGTTGCAGGGCATGCGTTTTATTTGCATCCTAAATATCTTTAAAGTCGATAAATAAATCAATGTTGATATAATATGCAAATGAATGCAAATGCCCATTGCATTCCAACACTTCCAACAAATTATTCACATTCATTGGTTTGGCATTTGTGTGTTAATCTGATTAAATATTTACCATAAGCACTCTTAGAGAACAGATTTTGGCTAACCATTAATTCCATTTTTATATTCAAAACAGCTTTGCAGAAATTTTCTAGCTAAATGCATGTGGCATAGCAGATGTTGCTTTTGGGGATGCCCAATATCCGAGCGGTATACACAACATCCATTAGTCTCTTCAGAGTCCATAATCACAGGCTCACTTTTTTTTTCTGTGGAACTCAATCTCACGTTTCGGACTGTGCCCAAGGCAATGCAGAATAAATTTGTCTTATCAACAGTTTACAGCCGTTTTGTCAATATTTGACAAACAGTAGTGATGGCCTACTACTGGATCGATAGTGCATGAACATGCATTAAGAGGTGTTCGATTCACACCTAAAAATGTGTTCTTGTAAACACTGTGCTATGTTAAAGTTCTCAAACAATCCAAGTTTTACAGTAAAGACTGAATTTATCCAGATTAGTCCAACTGATGCAGATGATGTATTCTTGTCCAACATCACCACCACCTCCATCAACAGACTCCCAACTGGTCCAGAACGCAGCAGCCCATCTCCTTACTCGCACTAAATCGTGGCACAACATCAAAAAACCTCAAAAAACTCCACTGGCTCCCCATCTAACACCAGATCCACTACAAACTCCTGGACCTCACCTACAAAGCCCTCCACAATTTGCCCCACCCCATATCTCTCTGACCTTCTCTCCCTCTATCAACCCCCCCCCTGCCCCGGGCCCTCAGATCCTCCTCAGCCGGTCACCTTTCCACCCACACATCCAAACTCTGCAGCCATGGCGACAGAGCCTTCTCCAGGGCAGCTCCCCCCAGATCACCCACCAACCCAAGCCCCATCAACTTTACATTTCCTTTTGTTTGTTTATTGTTGTGCTCCTATGTAAAGTGCTTTGAGTGTGAGAAAAGCGCTATATAAATTGAATTTATTATTAATGTTAACATGGAAAAAAAAATCTGAATAGAGAGAATTTGTCACAACAAAAATGTGATCCGCTGAGTTGGTAGTAATCATTTTTACAATGTTGTGAAGGAAGGAGGAAGAAGGCCTTATTGACTTTGCTTTGTATTACCCAACCTCCCTGTGCTCTAGAAGCACAATATGATTCATTTTTGCTCCTGTGGATATTGTCTTTCCCGACCCTGATACCTTGCACATATCTAGGTTCATACAAGCTGTTCTCCAGAGGATATTGCAACCTGCACATCTTATCAGGGCTGCAAGTAAGGGCTGTGGTGGCTGTATTGGAAAGGAGGATGAGGAGCAGTGGGGTTGAGGTGCTGGACAGGGGTTGGCAAAAGTACCAGTACATGCATTGAACTTTCCCTTTTTTCCTTATCCTAATGATTAAAGCGAGCGGTTGATGAGTCAATGTAAAGGGGTTTTATACATGCAATCACTGAGGTGCAGACTTGGATCGAGAGCATTTGGAGGTCGACGTTGTTTCTCAAATTCTGGGTTTCAACCTGTTTCAGTGGTGTAGCAGCTAGGGTTAGTGGTGTGGAGGCCTGGGTTAGTGGTGTGGAGGCCTGGGCTAGTGGTGTGGAGGCCTGGGCTAGTGGTGTGGAGGCCTGCAGGCTAGTGGTGTGGAGGCCTGGGCTAGTGGTGTAGCAGACAGGTTTAGTGGTGTAGCAACCACTGGTGGTGTTTGCTGTGCTGCTGCGTTTTATTTGGCGGTCTTCATTGCTGCTGTGTTTAATAAGCCGGTCTTCCTTCAAATCGACATCCACTAAAAAAAGGGTTTGGTTATTTACTGGATAACTATTTCGGTACTATTAAAACATGTTAAGCAAGTGTCTTGCTTAGTTAGGTGAGTGCTGCGTGCAGTGCTCGACTATTGTTCTTGATAAGTTTTATTCTTTCTTTCTTTCTTATTCTCTTCAAACTTTGGGACCTATCTCCTTCCTCAATACTTCACCTCGAGGCTCCATTCAAATTTGAAAATATTCAGAATAGCTTGGAATCGCGCGCTTCTTTTCAGATTTTTTAAATATTTAATACTTTTTAAGATATTCTACTTTTAAAATATTTTTTTTAACATTTGAGTCAATGGGAGGACGGCAGAGCCGTTCTTTGGAACTTCAACTGTTTAAGACGAAATTAAATCAATTTTCAACCGTTTATCTTCGTTCAAACCATTTAACAAATCTACACACTTGTATCTTCAATAATATCTATACAGAATTTCGATATAATTTAGACTTTCTTCAGAATCACAGTTTAAGTTTCTTAACGGCTTCATTTTCAGTTGGTCTCATTGATTTACGTTGACACTTTAGCGTGATGACGTTCAGCAGTGTTGCCAGATTGGGTAGTTTCTCCCGGCAGATTGGGCTACTTCTTGAGGATGTTCAGACAGTGTTGCCATATTTGGCGTTTTTTCCCAACTCTATTGAGCTACTTTTAATCACGCACCGGCTCGCTATTCTCTTAAAGACACACACACACACACACAGACACACAGACACACAGACACGGTGCAGGGCAATACATTTGACGTTTCAGATCCTTCAGTTCAATTCATTTTACATTTCTGCATTTTTAGCAATGCTTTGTGCTTTTCATTCAGCGGTCACTTTATTTATTTCCAACCATTTACTTTTTCTTAAATGGTGTGCATGTTTACATTGTTTACTCCATTTAGACTTTTGAACTTTTGTTCAAATCGTTCACATGATTTAAGCTATTTAACGTTTCTATATCTCTTATTCTATGTGGCTTTATTAAAAAATGTTTTCAACCTCACTTTGTACTACAGCACTCGACGCATCTTCTGCAGGAAATGCATTTTTCTAGTTAGCTTTGGTCTTTTTCCCCCACTGCGATCCATACCTGAGTTTCATTAAATGCCTTCTGTGAAACCCATTGTCCCCTGATAATCGATCGGTAAGAAGCTCAGCACTACCGATTTTATTTATTTTTTTTAACGTAAATTATGTCTGGGGCCTCAATGAAATGATTTGTATTGGCCTCCTCTGCCAGTATTGATATATCTGAATTATTTGTGTGGAAACGCGGATGTTCTACCCTGGAGATTGGTGGCAGAAATCAATGCCCTGCAGTGGAACATTTAAGGTGTGGCTCTTGTGAAGTAGTCCAGTCTTACATTAGCCTTATTTGATCTGTGCGATAATTGTATGTACATATTTCACATACCACATGTTTTTCTAGAGCTTTGTGCTATTTTGTATGAAAGATTTAGTTCTCATGTCGAATAGCGGGACTCCTGGAATGGAATTGCTTGTGTAACCCAGTAAGGACAGCAACTAATTGACTACTGTACTGGGATTCAACTCAAGGAGCGAGGGATGGATTAATATAAAAGGTAAACACAGGGATGTTTATTTCAACAGAAAGTAGAATCACGGTTCAGATTCAAATCCCCAATATATAAAAGAAATAAAGGAACTGAAAGTAAAGTTTCTCTTTGCAGCTTATTGCTGTCTATCAATGTTCGTTTAAGTCCAGTCCAAAGAGTTTAGTTTGTATCCATGTCCGTCCAAGTGTATTCAATGTGTATTTGCTACCCGGGTAGAATATGTGTTTGTTTGTTTGTATGTATGCTTGCTGCGCTTAGCTTAGATCTTATCTGCTCCTGGCATGAATCTTCAGGAAGATGATGAAGATGGACAATCCCAAATGTTCTCTAACCCTGCTTTGCGTCAGACAGGAACCTGGTTATAAAACAGAGTCCTCTATCATATAAAACAAAGGAAGGCAAATCCTCCGGTCGCAGCAGTCTTGAAACCTCTGGCAACAACTTCAATCAAGTACAGACAGTATTTTTCCATAAAATGCCATCAACTTCACTTGTGGCTGTATCGCTAAGGTGTCTGTGATCCCAGCATGCAATGCTCAAGTCTACTGGATTAACTACATATCACATGCATAATGCACCCTCTACGTATGACATACACTTGCATGCTTGGGTCCATATGCATAGCGTGCACTCGATTCTATCAGTCCTTTCCTTGGGTTGGCTTCGAGCTGTATCGCTCAGGCCGAGATACTCGGTGGAGATACTCGTCCAGGCGCATTCAAACAGTGACACTGACACAGCCATCTTGAACTGGACAGTGTTATATGGTCATTAATTGTAATCACATTTCTCAGACCACCTATGTCTTATTCTCAAAGGGTGGGAAAGCATTGGATTTTGAAGAAACGTTAACCCTCAATTGTATATTATCATGAATATTGAGTTTCATTCGATTACATTTGAAAAAGGATTTTCTTTGTGTTTATAGGGTTTTTGATTAAACTTCATTAAGAAATGCTGAATATTTTATAGTGGGGAATAAATTCAGTTTGATCAAGAGCACCTGCTCCCAAAGGGATATGATTTAAGTTTTCCGGTTAAATGATGCAAAAAATTACTATTACGATCTTTGCAAAACAGAACTAAAATAAATGTTCTGCGAACTCACGGCATCATCCATTGTTTTGGCACACAATGCAAACTTCTTTAATGATTTATAAATGAAAGTTAGCACAATTCATTCCAAGAAATAGATTAAAGTTATTTTTGATAACGTAAAGCGAAATAGCCATAGATGCGAAGACTAACATTATGTTGGTAATTCAATTCTGGGGGAGCACAGCTCTGTTATCCGGTGTTAAGACGATTATAAAATAAAGATCTGCTAGTAAGATGATTGGACTCTGTAGGACTCTTGCATCTTTCTGCATACAGTAATTTGCTAAAAGTTCTTTTAGGCAATTTAACGTTTCCACAGGTAATTACAATACACTGAAGGACCCGTATAACACTAAACTGAGGAAATTGATTTTTCCCATAACCATCGAAAAAGTCATATTAATTCTTTGGATATCTTCCAACTGGCTCTCTGTTTGGAGTTCCGGCGATAGTCGATAGAGTAAATAGGTTCATTGCATATATTATGTTCCAAAGCGGTTCGCAGATGGTTGCACACATTATCATTATTGCTCTGAAGTTTCCGGCAGATGCATGCCTACATTAACATTATGGCGTTCTAAACAATTATGGTCAATAGAGGCCATAGAGATACAACTTGGAACTCCTTTAACCATGAACTCAACACAAACTTAGTTTGAAATCAAAGCTGGGCTGCTCTTTGATTAAGAACTAGTTCTCATATAAATGTACATATAACCCTATATAGTCTCATACGTCGCCATGCATCACCGTTGACTATATGGACGTTCAAGGTTACTGCAAAGCCCATCTAGTTGTGCAGCAGTGTAATTTGGCAGCCCCCAGAAGAGAACGAGCAAAACAAATGAGTATTTGAGTCTGTACGTCTGATTTATTCATTAGACCTATGAAAGAAGCACTGCACCAACTGCATTCCCTGCGGCGTTGCTTGTCTTCTTGTAGTTTGTTGATGTTGGTTTGCTTTAATTAGTCTTGATGTGTGTATGGCTGTGTGTGTGTGTTTGTGCCTAGGAGAAGTAAAAAAATCTCTCTCTCTATATCTATATATATCTATATCTATAGATATATATATATATACATAGATATCTATAGATCTCTATCTCTATCTATATATCTAAATGTTGCTTATTCAGGAGAACATGGAATACTTCTACAGACTGTTAACATTATAAAAAGTATTTAGTAGCTCATTCTGGCATTGGTCAATACTATTTTGGTTTACATTAAATAGAATGGTGAAGACTTATTTTATTTTGAAATGTTATGTTCAAATGGCATTCATCTAATTTGTGTGCACAGATAAATACCTATTTTTGTGTTGCAACGCTTCATGGAAGTAAAGAATTGTATAGGTGTGAAATAAACCGTTGGCTACGGCTAGCCAATCTGCATTGTTAACAAATCCATGCAGACACGTCTACAAAGTGTGGGTTTGTGTGTACATTTGGATTAATTCCATAATGCAAATGATGTAAATGTGTACAAATATGAATTACTCAATGTTTATTTTTTTCCTTTCATTCAAAACAAACTACTCATGTCCAAATATGTTGAATCTCCATTTTTTTGTTTTATACTATCGTTATACAAACATTCACGCACCCACACACGCATGCATCCACACACATACACAAGCACCCACTCAAACCTCCTTCTGCATCAGTCAGCCTCTTTCCAGCCATTCTCCTTCTTCTCATATCGTCTCTTTTCTCATCTTCCACTCTGTCTGTAGCTGGTTATAAAAGTCAACTCCCATTCTCAGATCTGTTCCATTCTTGTCACTGCCACTAGCCCATCACTCTAGGTTTCCAACCCGCCACTCGCCTCATTCTGTCTTCTGAGTCTCTCGTCTCTTGATCCTAATGTTCCTTTTACCTTTTAAAAAGCTGTAGTGTTTCCTACGGTTATCTGGACCTCAAACGGCTCCACCTCCATTCCAGACAACACATACGTTGGCGCACACACGCGAAATTCGCCAGGATTGTCGAAGACAACTCCACCTCCATGCCAAAAATCACACACGCACGCACCCATCCAGAGACAAAACACACAATTGGACATACAAGTGAGAGACATTAACGAAACTAGCTCTGCCCCAACTTAACTTTTTATTCCTAGTTCTCATGACAAGCGTGAAGTGTCCTTTTGTATCTCTCGATATAATAGAGTAGTTTTGTCTTTGGATGAGTCATTTCTACTTCACTTGCATAAGCGTTGAGGCCTCTTTTTATCTGTTCAAACATGGGTCAATGTCATCCCTATGGATGTGTCAACACAGCAGGTGATCCTCGCTAAGTGCACCTTAACGCACACACCGACTCTTTTTATTCCGTCTCTAGTGGGGTGTCGTGTCACTGTGTGGATGACAGTGCTGACGGTGTGTTTGTTGATTCAGTCATTAGAGGGGGATTGTATACCCACACTTGAGGGCTGTACTCCAGGGAAAGAATCGCAATAAGTTGACATTGCCCCCGTTGAAGCAGCACGCTGTCTGTCCCTCCGCTAACATAATCCGGGAAAGCAATTGTTATAGGCGTTTTAGCAGGGAAAATTACACAGGTGATGGTGTTGCACAGACTGTGGCCTTGCTGAATAATTCATGTGTAGTCTTTTGTTCTAAGGATTGCACAGAGCCCTTTTCACCTAGCGATAGTAAAGGATGAATGGATGGACGAGGGAATCAATGAGCACAAAGCAGCCTTGTCCATGCTCCCACTCCTTATTTCTTTATTTTTACTATATTAGTATTTTACGAGTTGATCTATTAGGCTAACAGAATGCTCGCCATTTGATGTGAGTTTAGGAAATGCTGGTCATTAGTGCGGCGATTAGCCTCGCAGCAGTTTTCGAATTCCCATGTTTTATTTTTCAACTTCCAATGAAACGTGTGTCTTTATCAAGCGTGTATTTAGCTCAGTCGAGCGACTCATGACTGCACCCTGTTGGCTCAACAAGCAGCGTTTCGAGGCTAAGCTTCCCTTGGCGGTGCACTCCGTCGCTTGGGCTCACCCTGGTTGAAATGGAAGGTTACCCTTAGAGACTCACGGAAGTGGTCCTGTCAGATACCTTAAGCTTCTTGTCACAGCCGGGGAGCCCTGCTGATAAACGCCGTAATTGCAGCCCTTTCCTGATAACCTCAGTGGCAGGGTTCAACTAAATGTTTAATTCACCTCGGCACACAATTCACTTTTAATATCCGTCAGGGTCGGAAGTGATACTTTAACTCCTTTCCGTCGAAAGCCGCAGCTCATTTTCTGTGCTGTTCAAATATTTTTTTGTTATTGAACTTTTTAGTGCTTTTATTGCGTTTCAAAGACTGAAGCAATGTGTTTGTGTCTGGTAACCCTCTTAATGTCTAATGTCTACGCTGCCTCATTTTCCTGGCTCGATTATTATTCCTCACAAGCGAATAATTGGGAGCATGGAAGCTCAGAAGTGGCACATCCAAAGGGTCGCTGTGTTTTATCTGAGGTTTGTTTTGCTTTTAATTTAACAGAGCCAACTCTGGTAAAAAGAAACATCAAACCTCAAGTAGCATTCAGGTGTGAAAACCGCTGAAAAGTCTACTCGTCTGTGCTTGAGAAGTGCTTATTATATAAACTACAGTTTTCGCGCAGGCGTTGCGCGCGCTCAATCTCTAGTTGTAATCAAACCCATATCAATAATATGGAAACCCCAGTCGATGTTACAAATTTCTGAGCGCATAATATAACATTTAACCTATAATGTTATAACGTATAAAATTCACCACAAATGACTCTTAAATGGTTAAAAAATATTTTTTAACCATTCACTTCTTACCTGGGTGCGTGTGTCGATGGCGGAGCCTTTATGTTTAAATCATAACGTCTTACCTCAGCGAGTGTCTCTGCGGTGTGTGCACGTGCGTCTGTGTTCTTACCTGCGTGTGTGTCGATGGCCGAGCCGTTATGTTTAAAAACATAACGTCTTACCTGGTCGAGTGTCGCTGCCTTTGTCTTGACGTGCGTGTTTGTGCGCGTTTGTGATTGTGTTCGAGCTGCAGGCTGCTTGGCACATCCGCACTGAACAACTTGAGTAACTGGTACGACAGGCCTGCTATTAGTAAGATACATACAAGTAGCTCTTCTTTTGGGGTTATTTGGATGCTATTTTATTTTATATATTTTTATATGAACCAGAGTGCCCAAAATAAAACGTTTTACACAGTTTAGCGGGTGCAAGCCAGAACTCTCCTCCCACCAGATGTTTTTAGCTCCCTTTGATAATGTGCAACATCTATTCTGTTTCAGAGCTCACCTCAGAGAACATGCGGACCTGCTTCCAAATCATCAATGCCTACATTTACCTGTCTGCGACCGATTTCCTTCAGGTGAGGCCCTGGCAGACCAACAGATATACAAACACAAAAATCCATACTAGTTTAAACTAGCTATACAGTCATGATATGGTTGCGTGTGTTTGAAACAGTGTAATAAAACCTATTAATGGGAAGTCGTAACATGATTATTGAGATCCTCTGAAACAGTCTGCCGGATTAACTGTGGGCATCACACTTTTATAAGTGTTAAACATATGTTTGTTTATCTTTATTTTAAATAAGTCTGTGTAATTGTGTTTAAAACTATTCCTAAAATGTACCCCTCAGGTTATCATTTTTGTTATTTAATTTCTTGTTTTCGCATTTTGTTTTTTTCACAATGTAAATGTGATCAATACAATGTGATCGATTGAGTGACTCAGCCGGGCAATGACGTTTGCCAGGGCGCAAGCTCCTACGTTCTGCTTTGTAATGTACGCATGCCCCCCCCGGCCAAGATCGACCAGCACTCTGAATAACTCGGGCTCTTCCTGCTGTGCTGCCGTGTGTATTTACAGAACTATGCAGAGGCCCTGTGTCGATCCTTCTGTCATCTTCTCAAAGACATCACTAATGAAGGACAAGTTCAAGTGCTCAAGGTATGTTATATCTCTCGTTCTCTTTCTCTCTCTATCTCGGATTCTATTTCTCACTCACTCTGGTTATCTTTTCGCCGTTTTGTCAGATCCTGCATTATCCCTCAGTTGTCGCCCCCCAAACAGAGAAACCGGTTTCCCCCGGGTTTTCCACGACCATTTTGCTCCTATTCACAGAGCATGTTCAGCCTCCACAATGGCCTGCATGTATATTTGATGGTGACCTGATTAATGGGATTTATGAGGGGGGACCGAGTGGGAACTGTGGGTGGGACAACGTAATAATGGAGAGCTATGGAG
>OOFH01112194.1:0-15800 GCA_900323355.1 Merlangius merlangus
TGTGTGTGTTTGCAGGGGGAAGGCTGGGTGTACCACAACCCTCTGTGGAAGGCCCATTGACCACGATGTGTGTTTGTGTGTGTGTGCGTGTGCGTGTGAGTTCTATCTCTACTCAAGTCAAACAGCAGCAACAACATCTCGAAGGGCCACTACGAGTCTGGACGGTTCGGCCGTGGATGGAGTGGAAATATGGGTTCCCCACAATGAAGATCCAGAAGAAGCAGTATTTTATATGTCTCAGCAAGACATTCGTGCCAGAACGAGAATGTGCCAAAGAGAAAGGGGGAAAAGAGAGAGAAATAGTGAGATAGAGAGAGGGAGAGTGCGAGAGAGAGGATTCCGAGCTAGATTCCGAGCTTGCTAAGGATCCTGAGATGTGACTGAGTGACTTAAACCGGAGAAGTTTTACTAGTATTTTAGTTTTTATACACCGTGGATCTAAATAGCAGATCTCCTATGTTTTCAGTTATTTGCACAAATGTATGGAACAGCAGTGCCACTCAATATTTTGCACAATCCACTGTATATAGAGTACAAAATTCACAAAGTATTTAAATAACGTGTAGTTTCATGCCTTTGGTGTATGGTAAAAATATATAAATAAAAACGCTAAATACTTCTTTTTTTTTTAAAACGTAACTAAACCAACCATAAATACACTGAATATGTAGCGAGAATGGGTTAGAGAATGTAATAAGATGGGATTCGGGGGATTTTGGCTTGAAGCCATTATATTTACCCAGCCTTTTTGTAATAGAGAGTAATTTCATCTGAGCCCAACTGCGGTCTCTCTGCAGAGAAAAACAAAGTATTATTATGCTTTATTTTCATCCGGTGCAATGTTTCATCTCCCTGGCCTTCTCTGCATCCATTTGGTCTTATTCAAAATAAATGATTTGTCATCAAGGAACATCCAGACAGTCGAAGGCAAAACACAGAAGGTGGTATCTTAGCCGTCGGTAAGATCTAGTCCTTCATGAGATAACAGAGAAAAAAAACACTAAAAAACAGACGTAAGCCCCACCAGCTGTCAAAGAGGGTGTTGCTGTAGCCTACAATGCGTGGATGAGCCGTGTGTTGGTTTGCCTTACATGAAAACTGCTGAGCACTGGAGGCCACTTTGTAGTCGAGTATTTGGTAATGATGAGATGGGTCACTTTAGGAACAGCAGTGCACTCTTCATTTTAAAAGGACAGTGGACTGATATTGTTGGTACTGCACTGATCCCGTGTCTCTTAAGTCACCTCACCATGAGAAGAACCCTAAACGGAGCACCTCTCTGGCAGGCTATATATTAATATTTATTAATAATATTCATTATTTTCTAAAGTGAATGTTTCACGGGTGGCTGACACAGCAGTTTGTCCTGGTCACCCACTCCGTGCAGAGATCAAACCTATGCAACACTTTACTGTAGAAGCTTCCGGAGAACGGCTGCAGGAGCTTGAGATTGAGAATCTGGAAGAAACCAGTTTTGGTTTCAAAATAAAAGTTTTATGATGATGATCACTCAATGACCCCTTTGTCTGTGTTCATTTGGCTGTACTTCACTGTGGAAGAAATGTGAGAAAAAAGAAGAATAAATTAAAATAAAGTTTGGATCAATAGGAAAATTTGGTAATTGCAAATTGTTAGTTAATAGGAGTAGGAACTTAACCCGAAGACAATATTGATATAAAATGTAAGACTAGTCACAGAAAATTCTGTTACTGATCCTGCTATAACATTTTACATCGGTACAATTACATTTCTTCAAATGTCGTTAAATAAGCATGGTGCTTAATACGTGCTGGTAAATAATTTGTAATGAACTGTTCTTTCATTACAGTTTTATATATTTCACAAATTTTCAATTCCCCAGCATCAAATACAAAAGTAAATTTCATGTGTGTCCCGTTTAACCCCATATTTGCTTGATTTGAAGCTTACCAAACTATTACATAGGCCTATATTACGATATGGATTTTTAGGGTTGGGGTTAGGGCTTTGTATGGGTTGGGTTTTAGGGTTTGGTTATCAGTTTTAGGGAAGGGGTTAGGGGTTTATCTATTGGTTGGGGTTCGGCTTTCAGTTTGACTGTTAACTTCAATGAGGGTTAGGGTCACTTTTGAAGTTGAGAAAAAAAGTGATTCTAAATCCCAACCCTAGAACTGAAAACGAAACACTGAAATCCAACACACAGGAAACTCCAACCCTTATATCAGCTTAACCCTAAAACCCAACTAGGAAACCAATGTCTACCAAAAAAAAACAAACATAGGAACCCCTCTTTCTTAATGCTTTCCTCTAATGCCCTAATGTTGAGACAATATACAGCTTGATGTGGTCATGGAAATGTATGGGAATAGTACATACTGACGTTGAGCATTGTTTTGTAAGAATAGAACAGAATATAATGCCACGAAGGGTACGTGCAGGCATTGACCGTGTCGTGTGTTTGTACCGGAGCATGCTAGAGCCGTGCCAAGCATGAGGTCATCGGACCCGCTGTTATATTTCTGACTCCTTGTGCAACAGCGCCCTTTAGTGGTTAACGTGCACGATTTCACGCAGGATCGAAAATCCGAAAATGTTTATCAAAACTATGCAATGTGTTACAAAGTATGTTTATTTTACATTAAAACCAATAACATATTATACAGAAGCTCCACTAGCTTTAATGTAGGCCTAAGTGGTATTTGGCAGAGCAGCAGTACATCTGCGTGTAGGCTACTGTAAATAGGCCTACATTGCACCATGTCTACTGCTTTCAGTTAAACCAGATTAATAATTAGACATTGACCTGGATCACAACAGTAACGGATTATTTTCCAGCGTCCACATCACGCATGTGCATACAAGAGGTTCTATAAAAATGTAAATACGTGATAGGCCTAAATAAATAAATGAACGGATTACCGAAGTGACGTTTGTAATTATATACACGAGTCAAAGGCTTACGCATTTTCCATTCCTTTTTTTTTTTTATCTTTCACTTAAAAAAAACGCCTATAAACTTTTATGTAACTTTTAAAAAGCGAGTGTGTTCGCCAGACCTCTACTACGCGCTATATTTAGTTGTTGTCATGTGTCGCGTTGAATCGTCGACCAAGTGGTCAGCAGCAGGACGCGCCCCTCCGCTCAATGGACGGTGCCGTGCGTAAAGCTCAATTCATGTCCGAGACCAACTTTTCATATTTTTCTGTTTGAACTTTGCTTTCAATAAAAGATTGCTTGCTCGCTTACATACAAACTAATGCCGTGATGACACGTGAAGAAGATCTCGTCCGCATCGCAAAAAAACTGGACAGAATGGTGTCTAGAAATAACACGGTGAGATATTTTGACACAGGTCGTATGTTTTCCTGTCACGTCGTGCTGTGTAGTGGGCGTAGGCCTAGGCGTGTTTACTTCACACGTTTTGTTTTTAATATGAGGAATAAAAAAACTCAAATTGTTAACATCAACAGGTGTCAGTAGTCGAATGCACTCTTGCATACTGTCGAAACGTTAAACACGGGATTATGACGATTTTGTGCTCGGACAATGACTCTCTGCAAACATGAGCACAAGAGTAGACTATACTGTTGAATATAATCCAACATTACTCCACTCACTTTGGCTATTTGCAAAAAGTGCTTCGAAGCGTCCCCACGAAAGGTAAACAAAATATTGCGCGCAAACAAGGTCGTTGATGTAGTTCTCCGGTCGCTCGCTGTAAACTCTGGTGCCATGCTGCCTTCAACTCGAGTACGCCTCGCATTCATTGCAATTCAAAACCTGTAAATGCAAGTGTTTTGTATAAACATTTGTATAATACATATAGGCCTATTCACTCGTACACATCAGTGAATCAAACTATTATCAAATGAATTTAAGGTGTATGGATAGTTATATGACTAGACTGATGGATTTTTCCATTATGCTGCTTTGTTTTGTATTTACAGGAGGGTGCCTTGGATGTTCTGAAGGACCTGAATGATTTCAATATGACTGTCAAAATTCTTCAGGTATGGCTGGACACACAGACAAACTATAGAGTCAAAATATTGATTGACCTTAAGTGACGAGTAACGCTGAACAATGACCATGTCAACCTTCATTGGGCTTTAAGCACCAGGCATTGTTCTTATTCAGAGCTCTTCCTTTGTTAGGACACCAGGATTGGCATGTCTGTGAACAACATCAGGAAACATTCCTCTGATGCAGAGGTCATTGCCTTGGCAAAGTTTCTAATTAAAGACTGGAAAAGGCTTTTAGGTGAGTAGTTCTGTTCTTTTGACCATTTCTGTGAAATTAAAATTTTGAGGACATATATTCATGAAATAGCACGTTGACGTAGACAACAACAATCTAGTTGGTGGGTTCTTTCTAACAGAACCTGCCGAGCCTAAGAAGGAGAAACTTGATGACAAGAACGGTTTGGGCCCCAGTAAGAGAGTGGTTTCTCCCAACCTCTTTGAGACAGACAGCAGGTAGGCATCTTTCCTGTTATTAGACGGAAACTAAGCATGTATAACGTGAAAATAGCAAGACAGTCATACGTGCTCACACAAACACACACGCAACCTGTCACCGTTCATGCACATGTATGACACAGACAAAAACGGGCCTGTGTCTATGCAATTATTTCCTAATATGCTAATTAAAGCTAGGGCAGGCAATAAGGTAGCCTTAAAGCTAGGGTAAGAAATTTGCAGAAACCAGCCATAGTAAGCTAGAATTTGAAAGTATCCAACTGAAAGAATCCCACCCCTCTCTTCAAGGCACTCGCTAAAGCAATAGGTTTACCTAGCCTTCTAGAAGAGTCAACGAGTGAACGGGAAGAGTCTGCACAGGGAGTCTGTTAGACAGACAGGTTGGCCATCAAATCATTACATTTGGGTTGAATGGGATGATCGGACGGGCGTTATACAGGCCTGCGACAGCAAAAGATACACATTTTTTTTCTTTAGTCAGAGCATTGGATTCATTTATTGCTGTCGGGATGAAAGGAGAATTTCAACATAAAAGCCCAAAAAATCGAAAGTTAGTCTCGATCCTACTCTAGTTATGTAGCAGCACCCTGTAGTGGGGCTGTTGGGAGAACTGGTTGATTGTGTGTGCTCTGGGATGAGCAGAGACATAAGCTGCTCTGTCTCCCGTCAGCCCAAGGAGAGAGGATGTGGGGGGGCCACGGGAGTCCTTGCCTGACAAGAATAATTCAGATAAACACAAAGAAGAGCAACGGCATCAAGACGAAGACCTCAACGACCACAGCAAGACAAGCGGGGAAGCGAAGAGGGAAAAACGCGCAAGCGAACCCGTTAACAAAACTCACCCGGGGGGGAAGGAACCAAACGGAGACCGCCAACGGGAAACCGACGGGATGGACGGACGCACGTCGCCCAGAGACGTCGCTCCTCCTGCCCCCGATAGAAGAGCGTGCCGCGGTGGAGGGGGACGTCCCCCAGACCCCCGGGAGGGGGAGGGCCGCCAGCAGTGCCCCCGACGGGGGAGGCACCGAGACGAAGACACAGAGAAGACGAGGAAGAAGAGGAGACGAGCGGTGGAGCTGGAGAAGAGGGAGGACCCCGAAAAGTTCCGGTCCCACGACAAGACCAGAGAGGAGGGATTCACTGAGAACGCGGGGAATGAGAGGCACGCCGGAGACCGTAGGCTGGAGAGGTGGACGCACGGGCCTCCGGGAGAGAGACACCGCGACGAGCCGCGGAGGGAGAGGCAGTTGTCCGAGCAACGACCGCTGTTTGAAAGGTGAGCGAGTCGGGAGGCAGGAGCTCCTGGGTTTAGTGCTGTTCTATGCTGTTGCCAGGAGACCAGAGCTCAGAGTCTGGTTGTTTCCCTTCTCCAGGCGAGGAGTGATGGACAGCAGCATCCTCTATCCGACCCGTTGCCCTTCTCCTCCTCCCCTCATTCGCCGCCGGCGCCCCGTTCGCCCCCCTCGGCCCGTACCGAACCCCCTGCCGGCCAAGTGTCCTTCTGTTGAAGTCAAGAAGGACAGGTCAGGATGCTGGGGAACGTGTGTGGTGGAACAGTGCATGCGTAGGTCTGAGATTGAGACACATGGGTAGCGCTGCATGAAAGGATGGGAGGTTTGAGGCAACCTGTGCTTTTATTTTGAAGTGAGCCCTCAGCTCCACTGCAGAAATAGGGCCCTATTTCAACGGTCTGAAACGCAAGTGAGAAGCGCAAGTAGCTTTGTGGGCGGTTCTATGGCAATGTTGCCAGTTTACCTGCGCGAAAAATACTCTTGCGCCCGGCGCATATCTAAAAATGGTTGGTCTGAAGTAGCCTAATTACCCTTAGGTGTGGTTTGGGCATAACGTGCAATTAACCAATGAGAGTGCCAGCTCCCATCCCCTTTAAGAGCCATAAGCGCATTTGAATCTGACGAGTTGATATTTTGACAGCGAGTCTGCAGTCTCCGATGAGACAGATGCACATGAATTTCAAACTTCAAATGGCTCAGTTTATGGCCAAATGATATGGCCTGATTCACACATGGAATAAGGTTTTCTTCCACAACTTCAAATAGGACCTACTGAGTCCACAATGTCTGTGTCAAGAAAATATGTGTTTGCTGTACGGTGTTTGCAGATGCATTGATTTAAAAGTAGGCCTACAACTTATTACCGCTGTATCAGCTGTTCTTTCCCAAATAATTTACCAAGAATGTGTGGCTAGGTAGATGAGAGAAGCAAAGTGTATGTGCGAGGTGCACAAGCAACATTATGCATGCGCCCTTAAAATAGCATCTGAACAACGCGCCAATGACTTTAAACCAGGTATTTCCTGGTTTGTGACGCAAATGGTTTCTGAAACGGCAAGATAGCATCAGGGAACGTTTGCGCCAGAAAACACCTCCTCCTTTCGCCGAGCCGCCCCTTGGGGCGCAAGATCATTCCCTAATTTACCGACGCGTGGCACAGGAGGGAAAATAACGCTCTGTGCCAGTTGCAAACTAGCAACAACACATGCGCCAGTGATTAAGTCAATTGCGCCGGATGTAAGATAGGGCCCATAGAGAGTTTGCGTGAATGTGATAGCGTTCACACCCAGCCGTTTCACTCATAAACGATGACATCATTATTTGTATAGCGACTGTTCAGTACACAAGGAAACGGTTTGTGGCGCTCCCTGTGGAGCAGATAGCGGCAAGTAGACATGACGATTCTGGCGACACGACAAAGCATTTTCAGTGGAGCCCGGGGGTCCAGAGTGCTAACCAACAGCGCCACACACTGGCTAACCAACAGTGGTAGGCGGTTAACCAACAGTGTTACGTGTCAAACAGTGTGACACGGCTTTACAACAGTGTAACGCAGCTTACCAACAGTGTCACATGGCTTAACAACAGTTTTACACACAGGCTAACAAACACTGGCTAACCAAAAGTGTTACACAGGAAGTGTGTTGTGCATGGTACATGAATGTGATGGGGTCACTCAAAAAAAGGTAGATTTGGTATTTAACCCCAACAGACACACCATCACCCAATAAATCTGGTTTCTCTGACTAGTAGCGAGTAGAGAGACGTGGCCTCCATCTTGTTGATTTGTAGCGCTGTTGTGATTTGCTCAGGAAGAGGAAGAGCAGCAAAGGGTCGGCCCCTCGTCCCCTTCGCCCCCCGCAGTCTGCCCCCCCACGCCGCGCCTCCCCAGTGAGGCGGCCCTCGCTGGAGGTCAAGAAGGAGAGGTCAGAGATGCTGGCGTGTTTCACTCTTTTGGGGAGAGAAACTACGTGACCGAAGGCTTAACATTCTCTAGCATGGTCTTTTGATTCCATGTTTTTTATGCAGGCAAGTCCCACTGGATCCCAACGCTCCGATCGCCCCCCTCCCCTTCCATCTCCATCCGCCTCCGACAAGGTCTGCCACTACAAGTTGTTGTTGTTTACAAAGACTCTGCGAGAGGCGGTTGTCATCCCCTCTCTGGCTGGAGTGATTCTATCACAGAATGTGCAGTGTGTACAACAGCATGTACCATGTACAAAAGTATTGAGCGTGGGTTCAACAGGGTGCCATGTGTACAAGAGTGTACTGTGTATACAACAGCATATAGCGTGTATACCACAGCATGTACCATGTGCACAACAGCATGAACCAGGTGCACAACAAAATGTACCGTGTGCACAACAATACGTGCAGTGAGTACAACAGCATGTACCATGTATACAACAGCGTGTACAATGTATGCAACAGGATGTAACGTGTGCACAACGGCATGTACCAATTGTTCAACATTATATACCATGTGAACAGCCATGTACCGTGTGTACAACAGAATGTACCAGGTGCAAAACAGCATGTACCGTGTGCACAACAATACATGCAGTGTACAACAGTGTGTACCACGGCATGTGTACAACAGTGTGTACTGTGTACAACAGCGTGTTCCGTGTGAACAGTGCAGCTGTGTCTCTCCGTCATGCAGAAGAGAACCGCCAGACCCCAACGCCCCGTTTGCTCCTCTACCTTTCCACCTGCAACCCCCTCCCCCCGCCAAGCACCCCACTGCGGACGGGAAGAAGCCGGTGGCAGAGATCAAGTCAGTACACCCGACCTCAGCACAGCCGACCACGGGGCTGTGGTTGTAGTCGGTCGCATTGTTTGGCAACAATGTCAAACGTGACTTTCTACTGACTTTCTCCTGAAAGGCTGGAAATGAAACGTTCATTGATGCATTGTTTGCCACCGCAGGAAGGAGCCCTCAGACTGCCAGCCTCCCTCGCTGAAGAACTCCCCCGAGCCACTAAAGAAAGACAGGTCCGCCCGGCTCCGTTGTTTAAACCTCAGAGAGCAAACAGAGTCACTGCACTATTTCTATTCTCCCGAAGAATTCGATCACATTCTCATGACAACTAAGGTTGATGTCTAATCGTGACGCAGTAGTACCGATTTAATCGTTGGATTTGTCACTGAAGTAAAAAGCAACATGAAAGTGTCAAAACTTTAACATATATATACGGCTAGAAATCCAAATTGTAACACTATTTTATTGCACTACTCAACTTTAATTTTATAGCGCATTTCATAAACAAGGCAGGCTCAATGTGCATCACATAAAAACGTTTCATACAATAAAATAAAATAGGATTTCAAAGAGTGCATAAAAGACTTTTACCAAACTGGATTTCAAATAATTTATAAAAAACACGTGAAGACAGGAATTAAAAGAATGTATGAAAGAAATTTGAATGATATAATTAGTTAAAATTGTTGTTTAGCAGAAAGCGAGGGTAAAATAAATGTTTTTAACCTTGATTTAAATATAATCAGGGTTGGAACAAGTCTCAGATCTTCAGGAAGTTTATTCCACCTATGTGTTGCATAGCAGCTGAATCCAGCTATTCCATATCTTGCTTTGACTCTGGGAACAATCAGCTGACTGGTGCTAGTGGGTGTTAAAGATCAAGAGGCTTCATAAAGGAAAGAATTACATTGATGTAAGTTTGGACCTAAACGGTTTAGTGATTTATAGATGAGCCGCAGTATTTTGAAATCTATCCTCTGACATACCGGGAGCCAATCCAGGAATTTGAGAATTGGTGTAATGTGTTCAAATTGGTCTTTGATGGGCCTCTGGCAGCTGTAGCTGCCTAAGAGCTTTTTTAGGAAGGCCTGCAAATAGAATAGAATAGAATTCTCTTTATTGGCATTGCACATAGTATAGCAAAGTTGAAATGTCCTCAAGACAGTGCGATTCTCAACCAAAAGGTTTTTTTTACATAGAAGAAAGGTAAAAAATATTTGTATAACAAATAAAGATAAAATATACAAATAACAAATAATGATGAAATATTCAGATCAATCAAAATATCAGTTGAGGTGAAAGGTTTTGTACAATAGTGTTGTGTTGTGTTGTGTCCATTTTTTCCAATAACTCAGCGTACAAGTAATAAATGCATGGACGTTTTTCTACATCATGTTTTGACATGATTGCTTAGTCTTGTTATGTTTTTCAGAGGATAATAGGCAGATTTTTCACTGACTTGATGTGGCTGTTGAAATAGATGTTGGCTAACTTTCAGTCTCATCTTTAGCACCGATCATGGGTTCCCCGAGATCATGGGTTCAATGATCTCAGTTTTATCCTTATTAAGTTCTAAGAAATTCTGGCACATCCAGTCCTTGACCTGCTCAATGCAATGGCACAGCGGATATATAGGACGATAGTCAGTTGGTTGGACTATATAGATTTGTCTGTCGTCCCCATAACAAGGGTAAACATGTTGTTATTTTGCATAAATAGGCCAAATGGGAGCATGAATAAAGATGGTCCTAGGATTGAACATTGGGGGACTCCACACGTCACGTTAGTTCAGATACTGTACATAATTACCAATGGAGACAAAGTAGTTCCTGTCTTGTAGATATGACCTGTACCAGCTTAAGACTCTCAAATATGTCAAGAAAAGTATTGAGTGGTCAAGAGTGTTGAATGCAGTAGTCAGGTCCAGTAGCATCAGTATTGAAATGTTGAGTCTGTGCTCAAACAAATATAATTGTCGGTACTATGAAGGGGTCGAAATCCTGACTTGAAGTTGTCATAGCAACTGTTTGAGGCCAAGAAAACAAAAGCTATTATAAAAAGAGTTTAAAAACTGTGTTTTTCACGGCTTTTGGAAAGTTGCCAGATTGGAGACAGCTGTTAACTATTTGCAGTAAGTCTTGTGCCAGAGGATGTTCTTAAAAAAGCTGGTAGATAAAGCACCAAGGCTGCTGTCTGATGGCGCAAGTCACTTCACTGTTTCCACAAGAGTTTGGGAGTCGAGGGCATTCTATTGTATCATCATTGCCAAGACTTACCATGTGTTCATGGGTTCTTGGGTTCATTGTTGGGGGATTGTCAGCCTATCAACGGTTTAAAATGAGGTTTGGGCATTATTAGTGTTACATTTGGAGAAGAAGAGTCTCTTTCAATGCTAAATTGTAGGCATGGCGGCTCTCTTTATAGAAGTCATGATGACGTGAAGTTTTGTGAATTCACTAAGGAACAGTTAACATCTAAAGCCCCAAATAAGTATTTACTGTTACATTCATGGTATGTTATTCTAATTAATCTCTTGCTGATGCTGGTTTACAACAACTGATAAAATGAAAAGAAGGAAAACCTGTTGCATCCAGAGGAAGATTATTGCTGGCACCAGTCAAAACCAACTCTATATGTTACAGAAAAGACTCATCGGAGGGCAAAGCGGCCAAAAAACATTCACTGGAAGTCAAAAAAGAAAGGTTAGCTTTGTCCAAAGCATGATGAATTTGAGTACATGGACCGGTGTTACACTCCTGGCTGAAGGTTGATCATTGTGTTTCATTGTCACTTTTGTTAAGCAGGTTTCTTCATAAGCTTTGTGAATAAACAAAAACGAAAGGTCACTTTCATATATCAATTATAATATTTTCTGTTTCAGGAAACATTCGAGTGATCTTAAACCACCTCCGCAGAAAAAGCCCACGTTGGATGCGACGAAAGAGAAGCATAGGTGCTGTGGGAGGGAAGCTTTAGGTTTTAAGCAAATTCATAATTTCTACGCAAATGTATACAATTGTATACACAAAGAAGTGATACAAGATGTACTGTCTTCTCACCGTAGGAAGGACTCTTCTGACTCAAAGCCAGGACTTCCTGTTAAACTGCTTCCAATGGATTTCAAATCTGACAGGTCATGGAAAGACTTATTTTTAAATCAAATGTAGCCAACAATTTTTTTTATTGTATATGTTATATCTGTGTAATTGGTATGTACAATTTAGACCTAATCTAAGTTTAAGTCCTATCCAATGTGTTGTTAAGTTCTATGCAATGGGTCGTTAAGTTCTATGTAATGTGTTTTTAAATTCTATGTTAAGTGGTTTAAGTTAAATGCTATATGTCATCTCACCGTAGGAAGGACTTTTCTGACTCCAAGACCAGTCTTCCTGTCAAAAGACTTTCAATGGATTCCAAATCTGACAGGTCATCTAAAGACTTATCTTTTTAAGTTATATGTGACTTTCCTTTTAAATGTATTACTTCTGTTTTCAAGATATATCTAATCAGTTATTTGAAATTATTGTTTTTTGTGTTTTAAGTTATATGTCAGTTTTAAGTTTATATCAGTTTTTAAGTTCAATGACAACATTTTCTTGTTGGTTGTTTTTAGGCCTTATGTAATGTGTTTTTAAGTTATATTTTGTAACTTTTTTTAAGGTTACATAATATATTTAATCTGTCTTCTCACCATAGTAAGGACTCTTGTGAGTTAAGGACGGGACTTCCTGTGAAAAGACTTTCAATGGATTCCAAATCTGACAGGTCATCTAAAGACTTTTGTTTTTTTAAGTCACATGCACATTTTTAAATGAAATACTTCTCTTTTGAAGATATACCTAATCTGTTTTTTTACATTGTGTCATTTGTTTTTAAGTTTTATCACATCTATTTTTAAGTTGTATGTCATCTATTTTTAAGTTATTTTTAATGTTATCTGTTTTTAAGTTGTGTCAACAATTTTCTTGTTAATTGTTATCTGTTTTTAAGCTTTATGTAATGTGTTTTTAAGTTATATCTTATCTGTTGTTATGTTATATTTAAATTGTCTTCTCACCGTAGGAAGGAATCTTCTGACTTCAATATGGGACTTCCTGTGAAAAGGCTTTCAATGGATTCCAAATCTGACAGGTCATCTAAAGACTTTTGCTTATTTTTGTTAAGTTATATACAGTATCATCCATTTTTAACTTATATATAACCTGTTTTAAGCTTAGATTTCATCTTCTCTTCTCACCGTAGGAAGGACTCTTGTGACTCCAATGCAGGACTTCCATTGAAAAGACTTTCGATGGATTCCAAATCTGACAGGTCAACTGAAGACTACTTAATTTGTGCACCGTCCTTGTTTTCCTCATCTTTTGCTTTGTTTTATGTCTTCTTGTAAAACCTATTTGGGTGCGAAGATAAGTGTGATAGAAATCTTGGGTATTATTATTATTTTTATTAAAAAATAAATGCATTTAAGTTATATCAAATCTGTTTTTAAGTTAAACGTCATCGTTCTTTAGGAAGGAGGATTTTGACTCCAAGCCTGGACTTCCTGGGAAAAGACTTTCTTTGGATTCAAAAATGGACAGGTCTTCTTAACACTTAAACAACTAACTTCTTTGCTCCTAGTTTACCCGTGTATATATATATTTTTTGTTATACGTCATACTTTTTCAAGTTATATGTAATATATGTTTTTAAGTTCTAAGTAATGTGTTTTTAAGGTAGGCCTACATGTGACATATTTTTAGGTTTTGTGTTTTTAAGTTAAATATTATCTATTAAGTTGAAAGTCTTGTGTTTTAAGCCTTATAAAATGTGTTTTAAGTGTGTCTTCTCACCGTAGGAAGGACTTTTCTGACTCCAAGCCAGGACTTCCTGTGAAAAGACATTCGATGGATTCCAAATCTGACAGGTCATCTAAACACTTCTAAACACACGTTTTTTAAGGTCTATGTAAGGTTGAAAAAAAAATTGTAAAGGTGTATTTCATTTTTTAGGAAAGAGTCTACTGAATCCAAGAAAGCAAGCCCACTGCCAGCGAAAAAACTTGGAGGTGAAAGGTCAGTAAAGTTCAAGCTTTCACACCTTTACAAAGCATACATTCCCTTTTCTATGTATAGAAAACATTTGTTTTTTGCATCTTATTCCGAAATGCATGGAGATGATCATATTCATAATTTTGTTTCTCCGTAGGAGAGAGTCTCACGGCACCAAACCGTTCAACCCTGTTAGAAAGCCCTCGACTGATGGCCCTGAAAGGTACCATCGTCCAACCTTAATCCAGGCGCTCCCATCCAACCTGATCCAGGCACTCTTATCTAAAATGATCCAGGTGCTCTCGTCTCACGGCAGAACTTTACCTTAACAGTGTGAAGTCAGACTGTCCAGTGGGTGGTGCTGAAGTGCAAAAGTCGCGCCTCCCAGCTACCTGCAGTGTTTAACAACTTCTTGGGGGCGTGAATTTGCCAACGCAGGCAAAAAGCATTCAACCAATCACAGAAGACTGGGCTACTCGGGAGGGAGGCCTTAGTGCAATATGATACAAATCTGACCGTTTTGAAATACACAAAATTGGTTTTGCAGAAATGAAAAGTGTGACAATAATAAGGGGTATTTCTAATATACAGGAATGTAACTCTATTCTAGTAGTACCCCAAAATGCAATTATTAAACCTAAAAATGCATAATATGGGATCTTTAAGATTCAGACAGGCCTGGGATTAGCTCCACCAGCGGTTGGAACCGTGTAAACATGTATAGCACACGTCTGCTTCGCTTTGACCAACTAACCTGATGTTTCTCGGCTAGCAAACGAGCCAAAGCCAACTTCCCTCAGACCCCCCCCAGCCCCGCCAGCTCCCTGTCCCCTGGCTTCAGCCCCGGCGGGGGGGCTCTGTCCCCTGGCTTCAGCCCCAGTGGGGGGCCGCTATCCCCTAGCTTCAGCCCACGGGGGGGTCCCCTGTCCCCGCGCCTGGCCACCGGAGACACTGTCCGGGACAAGTGCATCGAGATGCTGTCGGCCGCGCTGCGCACAGACAGTAAGTTGGGCATCATGGTTACTACAAATTAAGGGTTAAACGGCCTCAATAATGGTGTTGTTTTAGCACACTGCACAATAGGACACACAACTATGAAGCTCTTTGGGGTGTGCACAGAAATGAATCATTCTTCTATTTCTTTGTCTCCCTAGATGACTTCATGGAGTTTGGTGCTAACTGTGAGCAGATGGCCGTGGATATTGAGGATCATATCCTTCAGTTCTGGGATTGATTGGTTTGACTTTGTTGTCAATACGGCCGATAGACAATGGGCCGTATCAATTCAATGTTAACTTCACCCAGTATAAGAGGTTATATCACAGCACTGTTAAATACTTGATCCTGCATTGTCAATAATGTTCCAAGTGGATTATATTGCGATTCGGGACACTTATGTCTTTTAACAGTTCCAAAGCAATGGCCAACAAATCCAACATCAACACCAGTCAAACAACTATTGATCAGAAGTTTCCTTGACTACTTGATTTCAGCAAAATCAACATACTCAAAGCAGTGAGAATATTTAGCTGATTAAGTTGATAAAAAGCAATAAAGTTATGGATGAAAGTAACTAATAATAAACTAGTAATTGTCGTAACTGGTATAAGGGGAATATACCACTCCATCCCTTACTAACGTGAAGGTAATGGTTGAATGGTCAGATGGATTGTCCTCCTTGACCAGAAAACACATATCTACCAGGAGATCCGGGCCACCGACATGAGGTACAAGAACCGGGTCCGGAGCCGCATCAGCAACCTGAAGGACCCTAAGAACCCTGGCCTGCGCCGGAACGTGCTGGCGGGGTACATCGAGATGACCCGCATAGCCTCCATGTCTGCTGAGGTAAGGCTGGTCGGGCTTCACCAGAACCCCTCAGGGATCGGGTTTCATCAATGTTAATCCGCTTTGGCACTGCGTGATATGAAGACGTTGTGCTCTGTGTCTAACTGTCTAACTGTCTAACTGTCTAACGGAAGTGCGAGGTTGTGTGTGAGCCACGTGGCTCTAGTCAAAGTATATGTGAAGATAGGGTTGAGGCAGTTGTTGAACCTTGAAGCACCTGTTTCGAAGCAAAGCATTTATAAATGGAACAACATGCTGAATGCACTTCATGCTATTTGTGTTGTGGTTCATGAGAAAATTAAGTCAAATGAAAAGAGAAAAAATAAAGTTAGGTAATATTATGTGTACTGTGTACATAGCTCTGCATGAACTCAACTATGTTTATTCAACAAATGGCCACACCAGAAAGCAA
>OOFH01112201.1:2500-10165 GCA_900323355.1 Merlangius merlangus
CCCTATCTCCATCTCTCACGTCATCTCTCTCTCCCTCTATCTTTTCTCCCCCTGTCCCTCTCACCCTCTGCAGAGCAAGGCCAAGGAGCTGCCCCTATCTGCGGTGCGCTTCATGGAGGAGCTGGGGGAGTGCTCCCTGGGGAAGATCTACAAGGGTCACCTGTACCTCCCGGGCATGGAGCAGGCCCAGCTCGTGGCCATCAAGACGCTCAAGGACTTCTCCAACACGCAGCTGTGGGGGGACTTCCAGCAGGTATGCATCACTGCAACACCTATCAGCAAGATTCAATTTAACCTGCACTAGTGTGCACTAGTGATGGATCGTCACGAACGCATCGGTCAGAATGACAAAATCCCAAAGGTTAACGACGAGAACTGATCCCAAAAACAAGTTACTGTATATGTTGTTGTTATGTTTTTTAAACATATAACAAAAATATGGCCACGTAAATAAAATATGCAAACGAACAGAGCTTCGTCTCCAACACAAGTTAACTAACGATCGCTGTAGGCTTCAATATCATGCAAGCACTTTGTTTTATCTTTATTTTGTTCTACATCACAATTGCATGCTTTAATAAAGTATTGTTTTTACCTACCATTACGTTTGGTCTAGTTGCTAACGTGCTTCACTGCTTATTAGCACTACTTGGAAGACGCCATTTAATTCTTACTGCACCCCATTATGTATTAAGGAAATTTATGAAAAAAAAGGCACGTATGTGCTTTATATATATGCTTAATAATTAGACTTAACCTGGGTAATTTCGCCAGAACATTAGAAAGTTGTAGGCTACATGCATGTTGATTAACATTTATTCCATAATTTCCAATTCCCTGGCAAATGACGTAGTAATAGAAGTAACAGACCATCTGACTCAACGAACGAATCAAACAAATGATTCGAACGAATCGTGATAGTGAACAGAACTGAAAGATCTGATTCCCGGAAAATAATCGCCCATCTCTATTGGGTGCAGACCAAACCAATAAGAGTTTTCAAAAAATAATAATCCCTCGGTTGGTCGAGCTATGGGTGAATTGTTATATTCTTTGGATTTTTGTTAAATTGATATTTTGTTTTTCAGCAGTTACTGGTGTATTAAGTTCAATTAATTGTTAACATAAATGATGGCTACAGTGAAATAATGCAGCTTTATCACGTAATGTTGAATGTACGGTTCTACTAATTGGATAGGGACAAATTGGATGTATTTTTTGGTCACTTTTTGTCAAATTTATTATAGATTCTTGAATCATTTTTGATTGCTGATTCATCCTGCTGTGGTTCCACCCAAATTCCACTCAAAACAAATTAGCATTCGTATTGAGTGTGTTTCTGATTTCCCATCCTGTCCTCTCCCCCCCAACCAGGAGGCGTCCACGTTGGCTGAGCTCCACCACCCCAACGTGGTTTGTCTTCTGGGCATGGTCACGCAGGAGCAGCCCGTCTGCCTGCTGTTTGAGTTCCTGCCGCAGGGCGACCTGCACGAGTTCCTCATCATGCGCTCGCCGCACTCAGACGTGGGCTGCAGCAGTGACGAGGACGGCACTGTCAAGTCTAGCCTAGACCACGGGGACTTCCTGCACATGGCACTGCAGGTACGCACACCAGGTCACGACCCCACTGCGTAGGGGGGCTGGTCTGTCCGGGCTTTCCGTGCTTGGTGCCTTGGGGTTCGTGGGAGGGTTGTCGTCCACTATGGCAGTTAATTCTCGACGAGGGAATACGCTGCTTTTTGCTTTACAATTATGGTTGTGTCTCTTGTGCTTCTCCTCTGCTGCACTGTCAGCGCTTTGAGGAAATGCATTATCCGTGCCCTCCATGCCCTCCAACCAATGATGGCAGTAACGCGTTACTTAGTAACCCATTACCCCATAAAGTGCGTGATATTTTGTCTATGCATTAAAAGTTGGCGGAAGCGGTTGAAAGCCGTGTGTCAGTGTGTGCACCCAGGGCTGTAGCACCAAATTCTGGGCCCTGTATACAAGAGCTACTGATGGGCCCCCCCCGAATTCCCCCTACCAGCCCCCTGGAAGAACGATTGTTGCCGGGGGGGTGGAAGAACAATTGTTGACGGGGGGGCAAAAAGTTAGTATTGGCAAAACCGGTTGTCATTTTTTATTTTGAGGTGGCAGGGGGTGTTGTCGCAGCTAAATGTAACTAATAAAGTATTTTGTAATCTAACTTAGTTACTTTTAAAATCAAGTAATCAGTAAAGTAGCTAAGTTACTATTTTAAGGAGTAACTAATAATCAGTAATCGGATTACTTTTTGAAGCTAACTGTGGCAACACTGCCTCCAACACAGCAGATACAGGAGAAGTGTGTAAATGCTTCACTCCAACACAGTAGATACAGTTTAACTGCTTCAATCTCGAACTGGATTGAAAGGCTTCAATCCAACACAGGAAATAGAGCAGAAATGTGTAAAGGCTTGAATTCAACACAGGTGATAGTGTAGAAGTGTATAAACGTCCCTCCCCCTACCCTCCACCAGGTGGCGTCTGGCATGGAGTACCTTGCCAGCCACTTCTACATCCACAAGGACCTGGCGGCGAGGAACATCCTGGTGGGGGAGCAGCTGCACGTGAAGATCTCGGACCTGGGCTTGTCCCGGGAGATCTACTGCTCGGACTACTACCGCATCCAGCCCAAAACCCTGCTGCCCATCCGCTGGATGCCCCCCGAGGCCATCGCCTATGGCAAGTTCACCACCGACTCGGACATCTGGTCGTTCGGTGTGGTGCTGTGGGAGGTGTTCAGCTACGGCCTGCAGCCCTACTACGGCTTCTCCAACCAGGAGGTGATGGAGATGGTGAGGAAGAGGCAGCTGCTGCCCTGCCCTGAGGACTGCCCACCAAGGTACACGTTGGAGCAGTTAGATTTAGACTTTCTTTCCCTTCAAGTTTGTTTCTACAATTCATTGTTGCTGGTGGCGGGGATCTGTAAGGGTGTTAACGGGCTAACGGCAAACACAAACTCTGCAGCATGTACTTATTAAGTAAATACACTTATTAAAATCCCTGCCTGAAAGTTTCATCCATTCACACAAATGAGTTTTCTGGCTTTCTCCATTACATAACCAAAAACAAGTAACTCCGACCCTTGCAGCTTGGAGTCCCTGCCCAGGCACAGAGCCTGGGCCGTCTCCCCCCGGAAGTTCTGCTATAACTTAGTAGGACTACTGGATCCCCAATAATATATTATGAAACACTATGTAATAACAGTATATATGTAATATATATAAAGCATATATAAATGCACTTGAATGGTATGCCAATCGGCCAAAGCAGTCAATTATTGACAGTGTTAAGTCCTGGAGGCTAGAAGAAGACTGAAAACCGAATACAATACAAAGTAATGTCCACAATGGCCACGATTTCAAATTAAAATCCACTGAAGAAGAGTAGTGTTGGATATGGTGCATCTAGATTTAAACATCAGCATGATGCACTTAAAGAGTGTAGAGAAAAAAAGAAAAGAAAAAACTCTATCCACATTTGTGTCGTTTTAGAAAATGAAATTCATAAAGTCATAAAAACAATGCCGGGTGAACTAGGTTTACAAGCCGGTGGCCAAAATGAAAAGTCACAGACGGTGCACTTCTCACTGATCTCTTCTTGTTACTTGTTATTTACTCCAATAATATAAGCCAGGGGGGGTATGGCATGTGTTGCCATTGAAGTGTACCTTCAGTTACATAGTGGTGTAATATGTAGTTGAAGACTGGCCGCTGATGTGTCTGGACCCCTCACAGGTTCTATGGCCTCATGACGGAGTGCTGGCAGGAGGGCCCGGCCCGCCGGCCCCGCTTCAAGGACATCCACGGGCGTCTGCGCGCCTGGGAGGGCATGTCCTCCCACGGTAGCTCCAGCACGCCATCGGGAGGCAACGCAACCACCCAGACCACCTCGCTCAGTGCCAGCCCCGTCAGCAACCTCAGCCACCCAACGCGCTACGCTGCCGCCCCGGGCTACATGTACCCGGGCCAGCCGCTCTCCCCGCAGGCCCAGATGGCCCAGATGACGCAGATGGGCCAGATGGGCCAGATGGGTCAGATCCCGACCGGGTGGGCGCCTGTAGCCGTCGCCCAGGCCCACCAGCGCTTCATCCCGGTCAACGGCTACCCCATCCCACCGGGCTACGCCGCCTTCCCGGCGCACTTTGCCGGCCCACCACAGCCCCCCACCCGGGTGGTGCAGCACCACCTGCCCCCACCCAAGAGCCGCTCACCCAGCAGCGCCAGTGGCTCCACCAGCACGGGCCACGTGAGCGGAGTGCCCTCCACCACAGGCTCCAACCACGACGCCAACACTCCCCTGCTCTCCCACTGCATGGTGCAGGGCGGCCCTGGCGGGCAGATGTACGGACATATTACCCAGAAGTCTGTGGGGCAGTTGGAGCACGGCTCCCAGACGGCGGCGCTGCTTGGTGGGGATGGCAACATACTGCTATACAGCGACCCGGTCATCACCTTGGATCTGTAGGCGCTTTGATTCTGCTTCTTCTCGTTGCTTTTTACGGCGTTGACACCCTTTGAAGGACTCCAGGCCCCAGTCTGGACAGAACCTTTTTTTACTCTTGCTCCCATCTATGTTAGCATACTTCCTTGGTTTGAAAATGTGCTCTTCTTTTTTTTATTCAATTTATTTTAACCTTCTGTGTAAATACATTAGAAAATGTCAAAATGACTAAAATGCAAATATATATATATGTATATATATATTCAAAAGGAACATTTTTTTATTGAGCAAGAGACTTTTGACGTTACGTTTCGGGGTGGGGGAAGGGGGTGTACATCCGTCCCCCTTTCCTCTGCTGTTTCTGATGAAGTCGTGGCCCAGAGTGTAAGGCAGGCAGACCTGGGAGTCTCACAGACTGACTGACTTCCCCCCCAGGAGCGTCTCCCCCGAATGAAGGGCTGCCAAGCGGTCTGCCAAGAGACTGTTTCGATCACAAAGCGGTTATGAATTTAAAGGGAACAGGACGTTTATTCAGAGGTTTCAGCTTCCTTTCAGCAACACTGCATCTTTTTGAGACTGGACAAGACACGTTGTGAAGACAAGGGGATCAAGATCCTGGTTCCTCTGAATCTGAGGAGCTGGCAGGAGCTCTGCGATCAAGGCTTTGGTCTAGAACAGCTAATGGTAACACATAATTTAGAACAACCAACCGATCGTTCTGGCCCCTCCTCCATTTCCCTCTCTTCCCTCTGCTTGGACGAGACACTGATGACATGGGATCAAACCTCAACGTCAGACCACATTCACCCTCTGCAACGCACCCCACCTGCCCCCCACCAACCAAACAGCACCATCCCTCCGCCCCAACCACCCAGAGACCATGCTCGCCAGTTTTCTTTCATTTGTCATGCTATGGGTTGTCGCGGTCACTCTTGGGTGGGTTTGATCAGAGTATGAGCGCGGGTCTGATTCGCTTTAGATTGGATGCTGCATTTTGCTTTTTATCTGTCATTTATTTTTCCATTTTTAGTTTTGAAGGATTTTTTTTCAGTACTGTGTGCCTAATATAATGGGACACAATCCGAGGTGGTTCTACAGTGATGCATCATACCGTCCCATCAGTTGAGTCCCAACTTCAAAGGTCTGTTCGCGGCACTTCAAAGTGCCAAGTTCAGGAAGTGAAACACTGAACAGGAACGGTGTGTCAAGTGGTGTGTCGTCCACATGGGCCTTATGGACTCTCAGCCCTGAAAATGCTTCTGCAACTAAACAAAAACATCTTTGCCTTGGCCCGAGAACCAAATGTATATATCCTCCCTGCCTGCATGTGAGGAGGAGAGGAAAGAACAAAACCTTGGGATTTAAGTCGGTTTAAAGATGTACAGGCGGCTCCATACACTATACCTGCCCTATGACCTCACACTTGATATCGCTATTAGTTTGCATGTCGAGTGACACCACCTGGTACAATATCAGCCAATCAGAAAGAGCAAATGTAATGGCCTTTGTTTCCCCACAGGTGGTGCTGTCTCTGATGTTTTGGTGAAGTGCCTGAGGGGACGTAAGCGCAAGGATAGCTTGGTCACCCCTCCCTGTACACAGCGATGGTCTACACTGTGCATGTCAAGTGTCAGTCTGTAGCCTATTTATCTAGATGACCAATGTGCTACGGCAACGCTCCATTTCGTTTTACTAGTATGAGACCAGTAGTGAATGTATTTATGTGTTTATTCAGTGAAGCAGTCAAAGAGGTGCCAGAATGCTATTGCGCAAATGAGGCAAAACGTTCCAAACAAGCCTGATGTGTCATTTAACATCTGTCCAACACAATACATAACAAAACAAATTATTATAACCTAAGCCTTAGCCCACTTTTGTCCATTTGTGATGGATGGTAAATACCTCGAAAAATGACTCATTAACAAAGTACGACCTAAATGTTTGTAAATGTAGGTACATTTCATCTTAAGGTGGGCTGTGTATACGTTTCATCTTTTGGTCAAATAGTCACATCTGAATGATTTTTACACAGATCAGCCCGCCGTATTCACCGCATAGTTTATGTGTCTTCTTGGCTTTCGCCTTTTGATGTAGGGTCCTTTAATTTGCTTTACTTCACTTTTGTTTTTGTTTGTTTTTTAATCTTTCAAATTAAGCAAACTGAGCTACCTAACATAGCCGCTGGAGTTCTGTGCAGCCCTCCCATTGAGCAATGTTGAGAATTCACCTTCACCCAACCGTCCCATTTAAAAACCACTTGTACTCAAGACTGTGAATCAAAGCCAAATCTATTTTGTATTTGAAAAGAGGAAAAAAAAAAGTTTGTAGTGGCATTTAACAATATCATTGGAGACTCTTTCAGATTTGTAAGAAAAAAATTAATTGTGTTGTGAAAAGCATATGCCATTACCCATTAAAAATGGTTTACATGAATATCCTTTACCGAGAGAGGCCTTTTGTTTGTATTATGTCTGAACATTTTTTGCACAAATGTTTTGTATTGCAACAAAAAAATGTTTTTATTAAATGCTGTTGTGAATACCTTTGCTGTCATCAAATGGAACTATATTTAACTATATTTGATTTAGATCCAAATTAAAAACAATTGTAACGTCAGTTTACGGCCACAAGGTACTAGTAAATCCGTACTGTTTTCCATGGTTCACCTCCAAAGTGAGTAACTGTTCTTCAGCCACTTGGGGGCAGCATTAAACAATTTGAATGGGTGTGTTTCTCTTTGCCCCAACAATGGGAGGCGAGGGATATAATAATATAAATGCGATCATTGCAATGAATTACTTAATTAATAATTGTAACGATATAAATACTGAATAAAATCGAAATATGTGTTACGCAGTGTATTCGTGGTGCAGGTGGGGCATAGCTGCAGGAGTACAAAACATGCCAAATGTACTGATATACCTTTTTGTAGAAAAAATACCAAGGCTGGATCCAGAGCTTGGGAAACAGTTTTATTCTGTTCGATAATGGTAACTCTAGATCTGTGCTTATTTGCATGTGCAGACACAACCCTGGTTAACCCGCTATGTAGAAGAGTGGTGTGCCGCTGGCGCAGATGTGTTAAAAGTGCTGTCTGCTGTGAATTGAGTGCAGCAGCAGACATTTCCAATACTCAGTCTCCCATATGCACATAATACATGAATCATTAATGAGCTTTTCAACATTTGATGGGACGTCT
>OOFH01112231.1:0-12908 GCA_900323355.1 Merlangius merlangus
AATAAAGACGTGTGTATCATTGGATTTAATTTGTTAAACAAACTGAACACACAGCCAGTGTATGGTGTGTCTGTGTTATTTTCTGCTGAGGTTGTTGTGATGTCACTGCTGTTAAGCCCAACTCACGCCGTTGTGTGTCTTTACAGATGGGGTTCACTGGCATTGCGGTCGGAGCTGCTATGGTAAGCTTCCGTCCGACACACCCGTCCCCGAGCATCTGTAGTCACACACAACCTGTAGTCACACACAACCTGTATTCACACACAAAATGTAGTCACACACCTGTGGACACACACCTCTGGTCACACACCTGTCCTCACACACCTGTAGTGGATTGTCACAGGTGTGTGACAATCCACAGTGTCTTCAACACTGTAGACATGTGTCGTCATAAAATAAATTGTATCTCAAAGCGGGGGAGGGTACTGGGTTCTATAGACCCGTAGCAGCTGCAACTATCGTTATCACGCCTGCAGCAAGGCTGTTTCATTTCCTTGTTCAACCATTCCCAACGCGTTTTTTGGAGACTGTTTAGCTCGGGGAGTTCATGACTTGAGCATTCGTTTAAACGCTGGAATCCACACAAGGATATCACATCAGCCATTAATATGTGTGGTGGATGCATACAGAGTGTGGCAGCAACTGAACACCCAGTTGAAGCTTGAGGGAGACTCGCATAGGACTCTGCGCTTTCAGAGTCCAGGCAGGCGGCCAGTGTGGGTCGGATGAGGAGTGGGCCTACTAACTGTTGTTGTTGTCCAATGTGTCCCTGCAGGCTGGTCTCAGGCCAATCTGTGAGTTCATGACCTTCAACTTCTCCATGCAAGCCATCGACCAGGTCATCAACTCCGCGGCCAAGACCAACTACATGTCCGCCGGCCGCCAGTCAGTCCCCATCGTCTTCAGGGGGCCCAACGGGGCCTCGGCCGGCGTCGGCGCCCAGCACTCCCAGTGTTTCGCCGCATGGTGGGTTAGCCTGGCACGCCAGCTCACCACGAACCTAACATGTTAGATTATCGTTAGCCTAGCATTAGCCTAGCACGCCACTTCACCATTAACCTAACATGTTGGATTAGCATTAGCCTAGCATGCCACCTCACCATGGGCCTAACATGTTAGCTTATTATTCGCCTAGCTTGGCGTTAGCCTAGCAGGGTGACTTGATATTAGAAGCTTAACATTATCCTAACGTTTTCAATTAGCATTTACCTAGCCTAGCATTAGCCTAGCAATGTGACTTGATATCGGCAGCTTAACATTAGCCTTACATGTTGGATTAGCATTAGCTTAGCGTTAGCCTATCGGGGTAACTTGTTATTAGCCAAGGCAGGGTCCCTTAGGCTTAGGCTTAGCCTTAGCCTAGCATGTTTTAGCATGTCGTTTTGGTTTCAGGTACGGCCACTGTCCAGGTCTGAAGGTCGTGAGTCCGTGGAGTGCTGAGGATGCCAGAGGTCTCCTCAAGGCCGCCATCAGAGACGACAACCCTGGTGAGACACCTGCCCTGCTTATGCTAGGCTACATGAGCCTGTTAGCTCAGAGAGGTTAACCCTGCATGAGCCTGTTAGCACGAGTCTCTTAGCTCAGAGGTTCAACCTAGCATGAGTCTGTTAGCATGAGTCTGTTATAGGGCTGCTTGATTAGGGAAAAAATCAGTCACGATTATTTTGGTCATTATTGAAATACCGATTATTCAAACGATTATTTTTGAGTTTGAAAACATGATGTATTTATTCAGCATGTCTCTCCCAAAAACACGTAGTAACTGAGAACTTTGAAATTAAGCCTTATTAAAATACACAAATGGTCAAAAAGAAAATGTTCAAATCTAAAATAAAAGTCCAGATATGTATCCAGCTGCACTTTCTATAAAACACAAAAAAGAAAAATATATAATTATTATTTTTTAAATCGAAAACTCGATTATATTCGTTTTGTGATCGGTTGACGCTAAAATCTGTTAGCTCAGAGAGGTTCACCCTGCATGAGCCAGTTAGCATTAGTCTGTTAGCTCCTACATGGGTCATTTTAAGTGGTTTCAAACTACGGTTTGCAGCAGAGGACCATGGGTAGTTAAGGACGCATCGGTCATTGGGTAGGAACATACCGGTCACCTGATCACCTCTCCGATCAGACTTTAATCAGTTGTATAACAATAATAATGGTTTACTTATAATGTCTGGAAAAGGAGTACTGTATTGGTGAAGTATATTCATTGATAAGTGTTAACTCTCCCATGGTAAAGAAGTACCTCCTCAGGGGGCTGATGCCAAAGCAGGGAGCCCCTCGCCTCACAGGTCGGTCCCTAAACGTTGCAATCTCCTGGAGCAGTGGTTCCCAAATGCGTACCCCTTAGGGGTACTTTGGGTACTGGGGTACCATCAATTATTTACCCTGAGCAAGTTTAAGTTCTGAAAGCTAGACAATAGAAAATGGAAAAGTGATTGAATTGTAAATCTGAAAACAAGGAGAAGAGAATCCGTGAAAAATCTGCATCCAGAAACACCAAAATGCTGTCAGTTCCAGGAGAATACTGTCAAGGGTGTCCGCGCATCCTTAAAAAGTCTCTTAAAAAGTCTTAAATTCATGTTTCTAAATTTAAGGCCTTGAAAAGTCTTAAATCCGTTACAAATGTCATATGCTGGTCTTAAATACTGTAACTCAAGGTCTTAAATTTATCGGGGCAGGACTATTTATTTTTTTCTTTTTCTCGTGGGACTTTTCAGGAAGGACATGTAGAGAGGCTTCTTTCTTGCTAGCTGCATACATAAACGATTACCTGCGTGCTTGCTAGCTAGTCTGCGACAATGGGTAGGTGGATGAGTGTCATTGAGTGACACACATGCTATGCTTGGGTTATAATACAGCGGGATCCCCCCCACCATCGCGTGTTTTAGGTCTTGAATTTCATTCAAGGTGGTATTAAAAAGGTCTTAAATTTGACTTGCTGAAACCTGCAGATAGCCTGACTGGATACTTGAATCCCCCTCAACATGCCTGGACCCTCCCAGGCTTTGTGCCTCTTTTGAGGGGGGGATTTTGCCAACAGTTGCATTAAGCGCAGGCCCATGGTTCTCACTAAATTCAAAGTAATTGCACCCTTTTAATGTTCATGTTTACACTGCCAAATAGAACTCAGAAGAAATCTATTGTTCCGGTGGATACTCTGCTGAAAAAACATCTTAGAGGGGGGGTGAACTAGTAGAACAAGTTTGAGAACCACTGGCCTAGAGACGGAGAGCAAGGGGAGTCCCTGGTACCGCTGTGGGTTTGGGAGCCCCTGATCTAGAGCATGCTGTCTCCATGTCTCCCCGGTTCTCCAGTGGTGTTCCTGGAGAACGAGCTGATGTACGGAGTTCCCTTCGAGATGTCCGAAGAGTCCCTGTCCAAAGACTTCACCATTCCCTTCGGCAAGGCCAAGGTCGAGAGGCAAGGTATGATTCAAACCCGCGTCTCGTGGAAGGCCGTGATCTAGGAGTTGATTGGCTCTCAGACCCGGCGGTATGTTCATTGGTTAGTTTGTTATACAGGGATCTACCTGCTATGCTAATGTGTTAGTGGATTATACAGATGTAGGGTATACACGTAGGTCAATAAGACACATGTTAGGCCCATTAGGTAGTTAATTATGCATATCTACATATGTTAATTTGTTTTATGGTTAGTTTATAAGGTAGTGGATTATACAGAGCTCTACATGGTACGCTAATAAGCTATATATTATGTTTATAATTTGGTGGAATATACAGATGTCCAACTGTTATGTTAATTTGGCACCTGGTGTGTTAAGTAGATAGTGGGTTCTGCATGTATCTATCTGGTATGTTAATGAGGTGCCTGGTATGTTAATGGCGAGGAGAAACTTCTTTTTAGGACATGTCGGCCAGCGAAATATTTGATTTAACATTAGAGCATGATCATGGGAAAGTACAGGCAGCAAAGTTACCAAGGATGCATTCAGTGAGACAATTGGTGAACAAAATTCTCATAGGGAAACGTTTGCATTGTGGGTAGGGAACACACAGGTAAGTGGGAGTGACCATAGTGGAGAGTTTAGGATTGGCGGCAGAGGCCAAGTTAACTGCAAATACACTATTGGAGAAGTGGACATGGCTGCAAGCATGGCTGCAAGAAGGCTAAAGGAATCTACATATTAACGAAGAAGTCAATCGATTGGCCTGGCCTTCGATTGACTCCAGTGGGAATGCAAATGTGAACTTTTTTAACCTCTCTGTTAGAGAGAGGAAGGGATGTATCTTAAGATACTGGGAGAATGTATACAGTTCATTTTTCAATGTGAATAGTAATTATAGAAACAAGGTTAATATAATTTGTATATTAAAGTCATGATTAGGGATGGGTATTGATACGATTTTTGCGATTCCGATTCCATTTTCGATTCTGCTAAACGATTCGGTTCTTTATCGATTCTCTTATCGATTCTCATTTCCTCCCGTTGATGAAATATCCACTTTGCAAATATTACAAGTTACCCTGTTGTCACCCTTTCTCATGAAATGTAACCACACTTTAGAGCGTTTGTACCGCTTGGGTGCCATGTTGCCGGCTGCACTGCACTGGACGTCGCTACACACGTTGCGTACCTATCTTGCGTAAGCTACGCAACGTGCGTGGTGACGTCATTCGCGCCCGCTCGGAATCGATAAGGGAATCGTTTGCAAAACTGGCAACCGATTCCAAGGAATCAAAACAGTCGTAACCGGTTCTCAACAAGAACCGGTTTTCGATACCCATCCCTAGTCATGATTGATATTTCCACGACAGTTAATGAGGCACATTGTATGTTAATGTGGTACTTGGTATGATAACTAGGCAGTAGATGTGCAGATTCACTCTGGTATGTTAATTAGGTGTCTGATTAACCATCCTGTTAATTAAGTAGTAGGTTGTTTGTTTTGGAAGGAGAATGTTTGGTAAGGCTCTTCTTGTCCCGCAGGAAGTCACGTGACCCTGGTGACTCACTCGCGCTACGTGAGCTTCTGTCTGGATGCCGCCGCTGTCCTGGCTAAGGAGGGTGTGGAGTGTGAGGTAACGTCCTGTCGCCACGTCTTCAACGTCCTGTCGCCATGTCTTCAACATCCTGTCGCCATGTCTTCAACATCCTGTTGCCATGTCCTCATAACCTCGGTGGTTACCCAACCAGCTTGCCAACCGACTAGCTGGTTAATAGGGAGCGGGCAGGGGCCTTACTATTTGCGGTTGGGCTTTTGTCCAAAGCGACTTACGACAGTTGATAACACATTCACACACCGACGGCGGTGTCAGCCACGCAGGGCGACAGCCAGCTCGTCGGGAGCAGTCAAGGGTGAGGCGCCTTGCTCGAGGACACCTCGACACTCCGCTAGGAGGAGCCGGGGAGCGAACTAACAACCCTCCGGCAACAAGTCGACCCCGCTCTACATCGTTAGCTAAAGCTATATGTATTTAAATTCTGTAAATGTTGCATACAATGCGTGGTTAAACGTTGGGGTCCGTCTGTGTCCGTCGTTGTTTAAACGCGGGCCGACCAGAGGCCTACGTTGGTTGAAGCGATTGGGCTGGGGGGTGAATGCGCCATGGCGCCCTCTGTAGGGGCACCGCAGCGTTAACCCCTGACGTCCACCAGGTGGTGAACCTGCGCAGCATCCGGCCCCTGGACGTGGAGACCATCGAGGCCAGCGTGATGAAGACCAACCACCTGGTGACGGTGGAGGGCGGCTGGCCGCAGTTTGGCGTGGGAGCCGAGGTCTGCGCCCGCGTCATGGAGGGTAAGAGTCCACATCGTACCCCCGCACTGACGGGGGTCACCTCCTAGTGAAGTTAGTTACCATAGGTCGTCATGGTTACAGCTTAGTGTTGCCATGGTTACACCCTGGTCAAAACCTGTTTCCATGGCTAGTGTGAGGTTAGTGTGTTTCCATGGTTGCTGTTTCCACACAGTGTGTTTCCATGGTTAGTGTTTCCATGGTTACAGTGTTTTTTAATGGTTACAGTGCGTCAGCGTGGCCTCCGCTGGTTGTGTTACCGTGGTTGGTGTGTTCCCATTGCTATGGTGTGATTACAGTGTGTTTCCATGGCTACGGCGCGCTCCCATGGTTACAGTGGGTTTCCTCCTCTCCTCCTCCAGGGCCGGCGTTTAATTTCCTGGACGCCCCGGCCACCAGGGTGACGGGGGTGGACATCCCCATGCCCTACGCCAAGATCCTGGAGGACAACAGCCTCCCGCAGATCAAAGACATCATCTTCTCCATCAAGAAGACCCTGAACATCTAGAGATCAGACATGCATACACACACACACACACACACACACAGACACAGACACACACAGCGTAAATGCTGTGAGCGTGTGTGTGTGTGTGCGTGTGTGTATGTTAAGAGAACTGTAATTTTAAACGCTATGACGGCTGGTATCCCAGCGCTGTGTTAACAGATGTTATAACATCCTCATCCATCACAGGATATAACTGGTGCCAATATGGCCCCTACAGAAAACAGACGTTCAGTTCCTTTATGTCGTACCTGTAAGATTATTTCACTCCATCCCCAGGTATCTGAGGGAGTTTCACTGCGCCCAGCCCCGGTTTGATGTTCTCCTAGAGCCGCAGTACTGTATATACTGTCCCCAGGCGCTGATGCTGCTGTTTGGGACTCTGTTACAAGAATAAAACCCTTCTGTCCCTTTGCTCTCGTTTCGCTCGTCTTTGGGTTTTCGGAACCTCGCCCTCTCTCGTGGGGCCCTTCTCTCTAAAGGTCTCCCGCCCCGTCTAAAAAAAAAAAAAAAACATCCTAACCCACGATGTCATTGAACCGACAATTGTGAGGCCTTCCAGTCTGGAGCGATTCTGGTGACCTCATCAGCTGATGACCGCATCCTCTAGTGACCTCATCCCCTGATGACCTCATCAGCTGATGACCTCACCCTCTAGTGACCTCATCCTCTGATGACCTCTTCACCTGATGACCTCATCCCCTGATGACCTCACTTCCTGATAGTCTCAGTGACCTCATCTTCTTTAGGGGCTGGGTTATAGAAAAGGGTAAAAGTTTGAGGTTAGGGGTCAGGGTTATAGTTAAGGGGTAAGGGTTCAAAGTTAAGGGTTAGTGTTAAGGGTCATGATAGGGCTGACTCTGGGTATTGGCTGTCAGCCAGGAAGCCAACCATCAATGGGGGGCATCAGTCAACGGTCGCCCCCCCCACCCATTGATGTGACATGAGAAGGTCCCCCCCATCCCACCTAGGCCCAAAAAACGTTTTCGTTATGAATATTTGCATATTCTGAGAGTAAAAGATCAAAGGAAATTCATAGTGTGTGTGACTGATTTTGGACTATTTATCAGTCATATCATGAATTGGTTGACAGCATTATTTAGAAGCTATTCAGGAATTTCAATAATACAGGTAAGGGATACAGAGTACAGGCCTGCATCCCTACAGAGCATGATTAACATTTATTTATCTGAGACTCGAGAATGAATAGAGCCCATGTGTTCAGAAATCGACTTGGCGCTTTAGATTTCAAAAAGCCTGTTCCTCGCCCTCTGTATGATTATAATGGTTTAACTGAGCTAGTTCCTAAAGCAGGGCAGGAAGGTTGATTTCCAATCTGTTGGAATCATTTTCTTGGCAGCTACCATACTAAGCATCAACGCCAATTGTTCCTCAGATGGGAAGCTTAAAGTGGTCTCTGAACATCCAAAGAGGGCGAGTTCTGGGTCAGGACAATCATCCTCACAATGGAGGAGCAGATGGATACAGTAGTTCGGTCTTTGAATAACGGAGTCTGAAGAAGTTTGTTCAAAATAAAGGTTCAAGTTTCCAAGTGCTTTTCTTCTAGGACAGCAGAGTCAATATTTCTTTCAACATTTTAATCCTGGACCACAACCAGGGTCCTTCCATGGTGAAACTATTCGTTCATTATTCTTCTCCCATGCTTACTGTCCATAACGTGTTCACATGATTCTCGTCAATTCATCACCAAAAACTGTATATCAAAGCACATTACCAGGGCATGGCTCTCAGTTACCTCCATTCATTATGTGTGATTTAACAAGTGTAACTCACTTAATCCTATTGGGTTACCGTTATTCAAACCAAGCCCATCACAAACCGCCTACACCATCTCTATGCTAAAGATTTTGGGGGATGTGATATCTGGGTAGGATGGGCCCCTCGACCCGTTGGTTTGTTGGGGGTCTGTTGTCGGGCTGTGAGACAATGGAAGGGCCCTTTGGTGCTGATGGTGCGATCCGTTTGTATGGTACGCCCACCTGTACGAGTCGTAAGGTGTAAATCTCCCAGCTGTCTTGGGGCATTGCACGGAGGCACCCCCTTTTTGGTTCACAAGGTTGATATTACGACCAAAAGGGGGCGTGCCTCTGTGAAATGCCGCAAGACTGCTGGGAGACTTCCCATCTTATGACTCGTACGGATGGGCGTACCATACAAATGGATCGCAGCATAATACCAAGCCCTCATCTGCTCCGTTGAACAACTGCTTTAAGTATAAAAGGGGGTAAGAGCCCGATGTCTGGCAGGGAGGAGAACAGGTGTGAGGGCAGGTTAAAGCTGTCCTCAACTAGTAGTGGAGGGGTAAGAAACAGGGCTCTGCAAGGCAGGGGGGGAAACGGCATGAGGCGAAACCATTCCGAACTGACTAACAATTAATACAATCCTCAACAAGTCTATGGATGACTTTGAAATTAAACAGTTTCTATCTGACATTAATTTAGCATGTTTGGATTCTGGGCAAACCTTCACTCATAATGACATCAGACTATGCATCAATCTCCAAGGGTCCCCTGTCACTCCAAACAGCAAGCAGTCCGGCCTTCTGAGATGCCTCAAGGAATGGTTATGACATGCAAGAGACTATCAAGAAATGGTTGGCCGTTTGTTAACACCTGTTATCTGATATCTGGTATCTAAATGGCACTGATTAAGCCCTTTTGAGCAACGGCACATATTTATTTATGTAACCCCCTTCATTCCTATGCGCAATAACCCCCTGACATCTTGAATGTAGGCCTATTTGCTGTCTTGTTATGTTTGTTGCGTGTCTATTTAGCATGGAGCCGTCTGTGAACATTTCACTGCAATGTATTGTGTATGTGACAAATGAAATCTGAATCTGAATCTGATCCAGAATCCTAAGAGAGTTTATTACAGAGAGGGGAACTTTTAACTGCTGTGGTTTCAATGTCTAGTCCCAAGGGAGGGTTGTTAAATGATACCTCACCTGGGAATCCCCATTGCCAGTAATGGCGTGTTCATGTGTCCTGGTGATAACGAGACGCCTCGTCAGTGATGACGCTCACGCTTATGCGTGTTCCCGACAGCGACCGTTCATGCGCTCTGCGTTCGGAATCTAAAAGTTATTCTTCGTCAGAGGTATATATCACACCAACAGGACTACAGCAACCATCTGTGTGGCGTGGAACAAAGGTTCCGTGTTTATTGGTGATCATGGAGGCCGTAAGAAATATATTTATTTTCATTTGTGCATATACAAGCAACACCTTGACAGATGATGGTTGATTATTTTATATTGAGTAAAACTTTCGGGCCGTTCAAACTTTTGCCTTGTGGTCCGCTATGTTCATGCGCGTCACTAGTAAACAATACGTTATCAACTCTGTTACCAAAATCTGGCCCAAATTGCCAAAAGGTAGTAGAATCATCAGAGCTTCATGAGGTGTCGTTCACCAGAACTTTCTGACGTCGCAGAAAATGTTTTCCCCATAATTCCCAGCGATCTTAACGCGCCACAAATCCAGGCTCCAGCATTGGCCAGTTTTAGATATGGGATCTTGTCGGAATAGTTTTGTTTATTGTAAAGTTCAGGGTTTTGGGGTATCTTGAGTCCCAGGTATGTCAAGTACTCATATACTAGTTAAAACAGCATTGAGCATTGAGGACACCTTAGTCTATACTGTCCAATAGAGGCATGCATGGGCGTCGGAGCCATTATACGAGGGTGGGACGTGTCCCACCCACTTTTAAAATTGTTAGTTTGGACCCCCCCACTTTTGCTGTGCGAAATACCAGTGGAAGCCCGTAGCCCTAACGGGCGCTGTGCGCTCCAGCGCAGCGCCCGCAGAGTGTCGAGCGCCCAGCCGGGGTGGTGGTTGCGTAGCGGTGAACCCTCGAAGGGGGGTGCAGCCACATACGGCGGCGGGCGCCGCCTCGCACGACGCACCGAGAGCTGCACAGCTCGCCGTCCAGCAACGGGGCCGTGGCGCTCGGTCGTTAGGTGCGGACTGACGTCCCTTAACAAAAGGTGTCCAACAGCCCATCCTGGTTTAAGCTCATGACATTCAGACTGGCAGAAAAAGGTAACGGCCCACCGGGAATCCTCCCGAAAGCCACTCTCGGGGCTGCATTCAAAGCATTAAATAAATTAATTTAACAGATATTGCAACTGCATGGTTATATATACAATGAGGTTATTAAAGCTGCTTCCGAATTAGTCATTGAATTAATAGCTTAATATTGTTTTATAGAAGTACCTAAATAACCTGTTAAAATCTACCAGAATTCAGGAAATTGCGTCTAGTCAAAAAAAATAATTCTGGGGACGACCCCCCAGACCCCCCGCTAAAATGTCCCACCCACTTTCTGAATGCCTCCGACGCCCATGGAGGCATGAACTCACTCTTACCCAAGTTCATTGTGCAGCTAGAGTTTGCCAAATTATTTTATGAAATTAAACAAGGGAGGAAGCAAGGCTTCTGGGTTAGAGAGGCACAACAATGTATCGTCGGCATAAAGGCTCACTGGCTTTCCAGGTTTCCGATCTTAATACCGCTGATATTTGGGCGAGTCTTGATTATCATTGCGGGTTTTTGGTCAAGGGGTATAATTGATGAGATATGCCTCCCGATCTATGAGCTAGTATTTTTTTGATGGACTTTTGGTTAAAGTTAATCAGAGCGATAGGCCTGTAACTGATTGGCCTGCAACATCATTCTGAGTAGAACTGGTCAAGTTTCGTAAGAAAGGCCTTTTAGCGTTCCCAAACAAATCTGTCTGGGCTTGCCCAGAGTCAAGTATTATCCTTGCTGACTCATCCAGTTTTGGTTCGATTCATCCAATCACCTGCCAAGTATTTTTTGAAAGTGCCTGCCCCTGTACAGTTTCCGAGGAAGACTCCTAGATCGTTTTGCGTAACAAACCATCTGGCGTGTCCGGTTACAGTGATTGTGTTGAGTTAGGTCAATTAGAGAGAACAGTAGTAAAATCCTAGGTTTTGGTCTGTCTCTTCCAGTTTTAGAGCATTCCACTCTACCCTGAACACATGTAACGTTCTTTTTGTGACGTCAAAGAGTTGGTAAAATCATCGACATCACAATGAATGGAAACAAGTGGCAAGGTGTGGGTGGATGTGTTGAGCCCCGTCCAGACAGCGGTTGATGTTAATGATGGCGTCTGAGACAGGGTTAGGCTTCTCAGGCCCCGTCCACACAGAGCTGATTTTTGGTGAAACCACATAAGTCTTGTGCATTTGGGCAGACCGTCCAGATGGGTCCTGGAGATCCGGTACCCGAAACCGCACTTTTCTAAAACCATGTCCCAGGGTGGTTTCAAATAAATCCGGACCTATTCGGTTTCGCGTTAGGATTTGTGTGGACGCCTGAAACACAAACGAAGACTTCATCGCCCCACCTCTCGACCCTCTAGCCTAAGTGATTGGCTAGCCCGCAGCGTTTCAGAACGACAACAACCAAAATGATGGCGGACTACATGCTTGTGATGATTCTGCAGCAGAATCGCTCGTAATAATGCCCATACACAACGACGGTTCTAATACAGTATCACAAAGTTGCTGTCAGTGTTGAGGGAATAATCAAGTAGTTTGCAAATAGGCGAGGACAGAGGAAATAACATGAGGGTGTTTTATTGTCAATGCATTGTAAAAAACTGACATCAATGTCATTCACTCATCAATTTATCTATTTCTTCAGGGCTTGCGTCCAACCCCGCCCCCATAAGCATGTGTGCTTATTGGTCATTTGTCCTGGGTTTCTGCCCGACCGATATCATAATGTAGTCTGCTTGTTTACAAGTTTAAATGTCAACGGACAGCTTGATCCCATTCAAGGTGACAAATCCACCTGACCCTGGCACTGGCCACTGTGTGCACTTCGGACAGCTCGGCACACTGTGAGCTCCACCCCTGCTCTGCTCACCCCTCTCTGCTGTTTATGCTAATATGCATATTGTGTATGTCGTACCTGTATATGGGGAATATATCTTTGTCTTTGTATGTTTATGTGTGCGTGTGAGTGGGTGACGGTGTGTGAGTGAGGGTGTGTGGGTGTGTTCATCTGTGTGTATTTGTTTGTATATGTGTGTGTGTCTGCTTGACTGAGGTTGTGTGTGTGTGTGTGTGTGCACACGCCTGCGTGCGTGCGTGTGTGTGTGTGCGGTTGTAGGTGTGGGTGTGTATCTGTATACAAGTAACACCTCAATTAACCACAATATGGGTCGTAACTATGGGGAAACCATACCCCCTCTCCCTCCTAGAACTGTGTGATCTGTGTTAGAACTACAGGCCAAACAGGGGGTACACTCGCACTTAAATGTCTTGGGGTTTTACATATGTATCTTTATATTCACGTATGACTATCTGAATGTTCAGGCTCAGCACTATTATAAATATATTCATACTATTTCAACCCGCTAATTGGCATTTTAGACAGGGTTCCAAAAACAAATGGAAATGGGGCATGTTGGCCCAAGGAGGGGCCTCTATTTTTCCCGTCTGGGGCCCCAGAGGGTCTAGGGCTGGCCCTAGGTTAGCGTTACAGTTAAGGGTCTTCTTTTGTGTTTTAAGCCTCTCTCTAACCCCGCCCAAAGCCCCGCCCACCGCTCCTCTCAGCTAACCGAATGCCCCGCTCTCTCTGAAGACC
>OOFH01112233.1:0-14800 GCA_900323355.1 Merlangius merlangus
GTATTTCAACTCGAGCGAATTTGTCGCGGCACAAATCCTCGTGAACGCGCTCGCCTGTGCACGGCGAAAGTGTGGCGCGACAAACTTGTCGCCGGTTTTTCTCTCGTGAAAAATTCGCCCGATACGCGTCTCAACGTTTACTTTCTATGGGATCTTGTCGCCCCGTCGCGTTTGGTGTGAACGCACAGTAGCGTCTAGGTGACGGGGCACGGGCGATGGACGGAAGCCTCTCGCTCTACGATGCTGCGTTCCATTGAAAAGTGCGACTCTGACAGAGGCAGCGCAACAGGTTGAATTTGTGAATGAAAGTATGACAGTTCTGTGACAAGTGTCATACTATCATTCATGAAATAAAGAGAAATTCTGTCTCTATCGAAATTGATACGTTTCATTGCGCATTTCTAAGTGGGCATACGGAAATGCTGGAGCTTTCTTAGTGGTTATACGGCGTATACCTGCGTATCACGTAGACTACACCACTGGCCTTAGCCGATAACTGATACGCCAATACCGATTTTCTTGAGCCGATATTGGAGCCGATACTACCCTGGAAATCCAGAGTTTTCGCGAGAGCACAACTTGAATTTGCTCAGCGATTCACTCTGGGAAGGAGCAATATACTCGTATATATTCTGGGGCTCCCCTGGACCAGAACATTAATCAATCACATTGATGTATCAATATAGGCGGGCCAAAAGTGTTGCTGTTTTACCGATCGAATACTGCAAGAGTCTTATCTATTGGTTATCTCCACAATGTCTACAATGTAATGTCTCAATTAAAAAAAAAGAAAATTTATTGAACTGTCTGTAAATCATGCGGAGGGAAAATAAATAAATCTATTGGCCGGCCGATATATATCGGTCGATCACTAGTTCCAGATTCAAAACTCTTTACATAACGATTTTACGAAAAGTCCATGGAGAAAATGAACAGGAAATTTGCTTCTGGAACCAGAGCTGTTCAAAGTGGGGGCGGTCACTGATGCACGCTATCCACCTTATTCCGCCACGCCCCTTTTTAAATGTGTTTGTCTTCCGCTTTGTGTTGACACTTCCGGTCAGCTAGCTACAGCTAGATAGCATTGAAATACCCGGCGAATTAAGATGGAGAGGCTAACGTGGGTAGAGACCAAAAAAACATGTCAAAGGTTTGGATGGAGGGATTGTACTTAATAATAATATATTTAATTTGTAGAGCACTTTACATTCAGAAATCTCAAAGTACTTAGTCACCCGAGGTTAATGAACTCCACCGAGTGGGTGGATGACATGCGGAGGTGGCCTCAGGTGACATATGGGGATATTTTTAATTATTTAGTGCTGTCGGTTGGCGTCGATGGGTCGGACATGAAAAATTTCAAGAGCACCGAGGCGTATCAATATTTACATAGTGGAAAGGTCGGTCGTGTTTTGCATTCCAAGCGAGGAATATCTCTTTTTGAAAGCTGCAGTCAACCCCAGTCAGTCTAGCACACCAAGACTAAGAGCATTCTATTTCAGAGGCATGCTTCCTTTTGTTTCAGACGAGTATAATGAAGGTCGCCTGTTGCTCTGTGAGTGTTATATGCAGTTATGCAAATGATTACTTTATACTACTTAACTATTTGTACATATTATTGGCTATTGTTTTTAAGCTAATTAGTTTTTAGTCTTATGTCAAAGCATTAACTCAATCATTAAAGGATTTAGCAAATTCCTCGTGTCAAGTTTATTTTATTGACCCTCTGACAAAGACATTACGTTTGTGTATAAAAATGCAAATATAAGTTAAAGTTTGGTATCGATTTGTAAAAGTGAACAATATAAACAATAGAAACAACATTTTAACCATGTAACCATAGCAACTGATTGAATTTATAACTGATGAACATCTTATTCCTCATCTTCTTGTATAATGTCCCCACGAAGATTACATAGACCTGCAGACTCTCAGAATCTTGTCAAATTTCGGGGCAAGGTTAATTGGTACTGCTTAAGAGACTATTCTGTAGTTCTTCAGGCGGCGTATGACCCTCTCGTGGCTATGTGCCTCGTGTTGGTAGTTTCTGCTTCGGACAAGGGAAGGCCTCTTCTGGTGAAAGCTGGCAGGACGAGCTTGACTTTACCATCACCTCATCACCTGGATGCACATACTCCAGAAACCCTGATTTGGCTGTGATAGACTTGTCACTGCATCTCCCACCATATGCTGGAGAGATTAACATAATCAAACCACATGGTGCAATAGCTATGAGGAACTTGATTGTATTATGTCCATAGTAATGACTGTAAGACTCTCCTCTTTGAGTTCAGATTGTGAGCCTTCTGAAGAGGGGTCTCAGAACAGTCGATTATGCATGTGGTTAATGGATAATGTTCCTTGAAGCTCTGTGGCATCGTTTCCTGGCTCATCTCCCTGGGCAGCCATGGAACATAGCACCTCATCTTCTCCATGAAGTCCAGCCACTGAGAGATTATCCTACTGACCACAGACTGAGACGCACTGAACCTCTCTGCGATGTCGTCCTGCAATAGGTTCAGCCGGAGCTCCATCAGGGTCATCAACAGTTGATCCTTGTATGTAGCTGAGAGATGCTGCATCCTTCTTTCAGGTCGTCGAATAAAGCCTCAAAGGCATCCACTGACAACCCAGTGTACAGTAGACACAGCCGATCATTCCGGAGAAGTTTGGTGTGTACAAGATGTTGTTCAGGACACTGTGTTGCCTGGTCATGGAGGAGAGGACAATGGAGTGAATCACTGACAGCATAGATGTGATGTTCCATGAATGTACTGTATACTATCCCTGTGTAGAAGCATCACAGTTTGTCATCCCATTAGCCTCCTGGATTGCAGAGCTGGTTGAGGTTTCTGTAGAAATAACAGCATCAGACATCAGTAAGTTATCAACGATAAGGTTAATAATTTTGCTGCCTTTCAACATAACCAGTCCTGGACATCAAATTAGAAAGCCTGGAACTGATCTTATCTTGTAATGCTGTTCATTTATTGAGGTCAAGCCAAGGCATAGTTACGGGTATATGCTGATCATACTCATTAGACGCTGGCTGGCTAACGACTAGTGAAATTGATAGCTTTTAGTGCTAAAATGTTATCTTACCTTGGAGCCTCACAATTATCCGGCGAGCCTTTTTCACCGGAGGAATAACATATCCTAACCATTTCTCGGGGTATGGGTGTTGGTCTGATGGTCTGCCGTCCACAAAATAAAAAGTACAGAGTAGGGTTTTTTTGGAGGGTTCTTCAAATTTAGCGCCTTTAGCCACATACGCCGGCCCTCATCGCTGGATGGCAGAGGATGAAGATTGAAGGTTGCCCCACAACATCTGCCCTGGTTTTCCCGTGTACAACATAGTATTGTTGCAAGGATACCCGTCTTTTATTTTAGTTGTTATGGCAGTCCAGCACGGAACAAATAATACTGGTCATCTTGACTAAAATTGCTAATGTATTGTGCCACTGGTAACGGACAGAGTTGCTCAACTGGAAGATAGAACACAAAACGGAACCAATGTGGCGCCCCCCTTGTTTACGCGCGGAATAAGGTGGATAGAAGAAGACTTTAAAGGTTGGGTATGGGATTTGCGATAAGCCAGCAGATTTTGAAAATACACAACTCAAATGGTCCTACCCCCTCTCCGTCAACGCTGACTCTGAATGGTGACCCATTCCACGTACATGGGCGCGCAGTCACGCACGAGCGCGAACACAGATGTGCGAGAGCGAGCCAGGCTAGCTAGGTTGGAGTTCATTAAATTTGACAATTCTGTCAGGATGCGTTCCTCCTGTTCTAAATGGTCAAATTTAATGATATCAGCCTGAAAATCACAGGACTTATCTGTTGTGCGGGAAAAAGTCAGCAGTATGAATTTGAAAGATGTGTGAGCCTCCTTTCCTATGGAACAGAGGGGGAACAGTATCTAAAAAGTAATATTCCAAGCTGTCAGGATGCGTTCCCCCTGTTCTAAATGGTCAAATTTAGTGATATCAGCCTGAAAATCACAGGACTTATCTGTTGTGGGGAAAGAAGTTAGCAGCATGAATTTGAAAGATGTGTGAGCCTCCTTCCTATGGAACAGAGGGGGAACAGTATCTGACAGTATTATGAATGAGCACACTTCCTTCCAAAAGTCCATAACATTCAAAATGAAAAGTCTCTCACAAAAATAATAATTTTTTTTGATAGAAATCTACAATACAACATCTTCAGATAAAACTCGCTAAAAAAAGTCAGTTTTGAACCTTAGCTCTCTCCAAAGTGCCTCTGTGGTACGAGCACAGCAGCTTGTGGGCGAGTTTTTTGTGTACGCGCACTAACAAACACAACCGATTGGTTGTGGTTGTTAGGTTTAGGGTTAACCCTCACCCTAACCCTAAACCTGACCCTAACCCTTTGCACCCGGGGAACATAGGACCTGGGGTACATAGGGATGACCCCCCCCCTGCTGGAGAGCTGCTAATTAGCGCATAGTCATCGGTAACAGAACTGTTACATTTTATGAGACGTGAACCTCCATTATAGCTTTAGCTATGTTAGAACTTTGGTGCAGTTCCCCGCGTGTAAACATGTTTGTAAAAAGATTGCTTTGTATTTTTTCTAAGTTACAAGCGTCGGCAAACAGCATTGTTATGAGTTTTCGTTACGAGGCTTGATGACCCAAGATGGCTCGGCCTGGTACAGTCACCACCCACATCTGAACTTGTGCGGGTACAAGTGTCACGAGGAAATCCAGAGAACCATCAAGATAACCTCACGGTTATTGTAATAACTAACTAATTCAACTGTAACTAATTCAGACTTAGTCCTCTTAGGCCATGTTCGCATCTAGCGGTTTTTGTAATAGGGAAAAGTTGAGCAGAGCGTTTTTTCAACAAATAAAAAGGCTGTTTATGTTTATGGCACAGTTGGTGAAATAAACAGATTGATTTCATACAGATCATAAAAGCCTCTCCCTGTGTCATTGTGTGTGCGTGTATCCGAAGTGCATGGGGGGATCTTGATTGACAGATTTTCTAATATTATTGGAATACTTCTCAGCGAATATTGAATAGTTTTTTTGCCAGAAATGCACATCCCTATTAGAAGGCTAATGGATGTCTTGAGCGCTGTCTCCTCCTTCCGCCATGATTCCAACTTCAAAAAACTTAAAAACATTATTGTAGGCTACACAGTACAACTGCACGGCAACTTCAATCCTTAACAACAAATGAAAGAAAGGTAGTGAAATCAACTCATATATTATGGGATTTGGGAAACGCCATCAGATTTTGAAAATACACAACTCAAATGGTCCTACCCCCTCTCCTTCAACGCTGACTCCACCCATTCCAAGTACATGGACGCACAATCATGCACATGCACGAGAGCGAGCCATTAGCTAGTTAGCTAGCTCCAGTAGCTACCGCAGGATAACAGCAAACAGAAGCTTGCTCTGGGTCACGAGCTTTGAGTACGTGCACAAAGGGATCACACGCGGGGAGCGGAAGAGGGGGAGTGCAGTACGACCATTTGATTGACGTACTTACTGTCCAATGCCACTCGGTGGGTCTGGAAATCATTGGCTGGAATTTTTCAAGCCCTGCCCGTTCCACGGGTGATTGGCTTGTTTAATTTTCATGTCAGTACTTCTAACTTAGTGGCTGTAAGTGGATTATAATAAGGATTTCAAGTAATTTTGCAAAAATGGCCAAAAAAGAGAATTCCATACCCAACCTTTAAACAACTGTCTGTGTTCTATTCCGTATCCGTGATAAATTAACCACTGGTAGTTAACGGCTTTGTTTGTTAGCAAAAACATATAATTGTGGATGTGGCCCAAGACACACATAGTCAGGGACACCAAGAGTGTCTGTGTGTCGTGTGCGTGTGCGGTGTGTGTGTGTGTGTGTGTGTGTGTGTGTGTGTGTGTGTGTGTGTGTGTGTGTGTGTGTGTGTGTGTGAGTGTGTGCGTGTGTGTGTGTGTGTGTGTGCGCGTGCGCGCATTACTGTGTATGTTTGTTTGTGTCAATGGATGGATGGGAGACATTGTTAAGGTTCCTGACTAGAAAAGGGCCATAAAATGCAATCCACCAGCACAAGCGCAGCGATAGACCAGCGAGAATTCCTCTTCGGTTGCTGTTGTCGATTTGTCGTCTCGGTTGTCAGTAAAGAGCTAGCCAGAGCCAAAGCATGAAGATACGCTTGTGTGCACATCACTGGGATTTCCACAGGGGGCAATTGAGTATCGATGACAGATGGGCTGTCAAATAAGCAGATTCAGAGTTGACAAAGGAGAACGATTGTGTGAGGAAGGGGCTATAGAAACAAGAAAGACTAAACGGCTTTCACACTATCCTGCTGCTTTCCCCTGTCTGTAAGCTTTCATATATAATTCAATTCTGAACACATCTCAAAACATTGACCAGTGCTTGTTGATCTCACAGCTATATATTTGTGCACCGATTCTATAAATATATCTTCCTTTCCAAACAACCCATCTTACAACATATTTTTTGGAGAGATAACGTGGACATGCACTATGAATAATGTAGGTGTGTTTCACTTTGGCCTTCGGCATCACGTCTCTGTGATAAGAACGATCTCCCTCTGAAGATGCTGTTCTCAGCAGGAGGCTGAGGGTCCACAACAGGGACCATCATTGTACAAAGAGAGGCCACTGCATCCAGTGGAGCCCCATCCCAAAGAGGGGCCCTCCCCATCATGACAACAGACATGATGAACACAAAATAAGAAAATCTAATAGTTTGATCATCTTGTGGATTAGAACTCCCCATTTCCGAGGCTCCCTGCGTGAACCCATTGTACTCTAAAAAGATTATTTGGAAAAATGGCCGCATTCGATTTGAGGAGACGCTTCAGAGTCATTTTTACGAGATGTCTTGAGAGAAAAAAACAACTGCATTGTGACGTGTTTATGTGTCTTGATTGCACTACCCATGATCGATGTTGTGTCCATAGAAGCATTTGAAAGGGGTTAAAGTACAATCCTAGATAAATCTATAATAATGTTATATCAGCAATAAAGTCTCTGGTTTAAAGGCAACAACCAGGTAGGCTAATCTGTTCGAGTGAGGACACGGAATAGAACGCTTCCTTTTTAAAGACACTTATGAGCAGTAAAAAAAAAATGTAAAAAAAGGTTGTTATATGTGAGAAAGGGAAGGAGGGGGTGATGAGAGAGGAGGGCAGAGAGAATAGTGTTGATGTCCAACCGATACCCGAGGGTTGGACATTCCCGTGCGACCAGGATTTCTCTGACAATCCCTTGATTCTCTCCTTAACTGATGAAAGCAAATGACGCGTGGAGGGTGTTTGATGTGCATCACTTCATCAACCTGAACAGAACGAAGGACACCACTTAGCGCTGGGGGATGGAACCCAGGGCTGACAGAGTCCCTGTTGGTTAAAGACAGATTTGTTATTTCAAGGAATTATAAAAAATATCCAATCGTTTTTTTACCCTCTTTCATCATCGAGTCTACATTGTGAGTTAATTTGCAAATCTAAGCTAATGCTGAGTAATTAAAACCTTCACCGATAGCGCCTGGCCCCAGAAATCCCTTCTCTTTGAAATACATGATCCAAGCCAGCTGAATCTATCATGGACTATTCATATTCCATGGGGACATCGGTTCCTCAAACCAACACGCGTCGACAGTTAATTCGCCGTTGGAATGAATGAAATACAGCATTTTATGCTCTGTGATGTGTTTGAAGTAGATCGGTTTGACTGGTGTACTTGACAAGGGCAGGGCCATGGCTTTTGATGGATTGCCTGGCCATTAATGCTCATCATGTATTCTCTGGTAGTATTTCCACCACAGACATTATTGATGTTTTTTTGCCAAGCCCTTCACCTGAACATTTTTCTTAGAATCCCATTTGGTACGTATTCAGTGATGCTGGGATGTGTGCAGGGCTATGCGTGGATTGATGCCTTGCCACAACAAACTTCCCACTTCATGAGTTTGACTAATGAGACTTAAGGGAAATAAAGGGAAATGCTTGTTTCTCCCCCTGGAAATAAATCATTTTGTATCAGTGATAAAAATAAATAAATATATATATATATGGACTCACTGCAGAATAGTTGCTTGATAACAGGCTCTGTTAGACATTACGTTGAATATAACGTTTAATGCCGATCCCCAAGACTCTTTTATCTTTCCTATTCTGTCTCACTATTTAAGGAAGAATAACTATTTTTTTTATGGACATTTTGGATGGCAAAGTATTTGGAATAATTTAAGAGCATAATCATGGGGACTTGTCTGCAAGGCTGCAAGCCAGTTCAAATAATCTACGCAGCAAGAAGTCAGTCGATTCGCATGTCCTCTCAGTATAAGTATATCATTGCTACAGTGGAAATGTAAATTAAATCTATTCTAACACCTTTCAATTAGAAAAAGGAAGGGAGGTATCTCTAGGTCTAAGGAGAATTTATACAAATTCCTTTTTTAATTGACCTTTTATTATACAATGATGTCTATATAACATTGTAATTATATAAACAATGTTTATATAATTTGTATATAATTGTATATTATAGTTCCTCTACTATTTGTTTGTCAATCTTCTTTCACCCTGTTGTCATAACCGATATATCTTTTCCATTTAGCAAATTACCAAAAAGGATATTTACTAGAAAATGGAAATGTAGTCTTGCACTCTCTGTCCCCACTTATAGTGAGATCTGTGAATGCCATTTTACTAGATGAAATAGAGACAGCATTGGGTAAGAGATGTTTTTCTCTTCCTGTGTGGGTAATGACAGCATTAGGGTCATAAAGGATTTCCTCGAACCCAGGCCTCCAACCCCCCCCCCTTCCCCCTGCTCCAGGCGCTGCACTTACGTCGGCAGACTTCTTCGCAAACCAAACAAGACCAGAATCCTGCCTGCTTATCAAGAAAAAATCGATTTCAGTTCAACAGGAACAAATGGGTTCCGTAGGGAATAGGTTACTATTGACACTGCTTTCCGTTGCCATGGAAACATTGTAAGTGTGTGTACCCCCTTGGCCCCACCGTAGGGGGGTAGTTTGTGAGCTGAGAGAGTACCTATTACATACACAGGCAAGAACATAAATCTTTAGAATCTGACCTGTTTGAATTGTCAGAGCTAAGATGTGGGGGAGGTTCATCGCAACAGCTGTGTGTATTTGTAACAGCTGATGTGTCATAGAGGCCACTCCCTAGTGGGCACCATACCTTTAAAATGCATGCAGTAGCAAACACCACCCATTTTGATATTTTAGAAGTTACCTAAAATACTACCACGCGACGGGGCGACACTACTCCATACATAGTCAACGGAGACACGAATCGGGCGAATTTTTCGCTAGAAAAAACTTGTGACAAGATTTGATTTGTAGCGCGACTCTTTCGCCATGCATGGGCAAGCGCGTTCATGACGTGGATTTGCAGTGTAACACTTTTGCTTGAGTTGAAATATTTTAACTTTGCTGCGATGACAGCCAATCAGCATTCAACAGCGTGGCCACTGAGTAAAGTAACAGCCAATCAGCGTTCAACCGGCCAATAGTTCCCAGCAGTGCAGTCCGGTCCGGGGTGAACCAAAGCCTGGAGGAGGAAGTGATTGTTGCCGTTTGCGACTCCCGGAGCTTTATATATAATAATATTTAATATTATATACTATTATATATAATATCACGGCCAAAAGCTGTGTGAGCCTCCGTTTGGCCGTAGCGGGTGTAGCTCTCGTGGGGATTGGGCTTTGCGGGGTTTGTTGTAGGCCTAATTACCGGCATTGCTGTGGTTACCGGCCTATTGGTTTATTAGCGGTGGTACCTAATAAATTGCTTTCTAATAAATACTTCATTCACTGCCTCTTCCGTGGTCATTACAATATTATGAATAGACTGCGTCGGGTTTTCCGACGTCTCTCCATCTTCCACAACAGGTAAAGATGTGCAATGGTGGCTATCTCGGCCGGCAAAAGATATGGCGCGACAAATTCGCCCGACAAAACCAAAATTGCACAGCGACGGATTATGATTTGTCCCGCGACAAAACTTGGGCGACAACGCAAACGGGCGACAAATGTGTCTTTTGGTGTGAACGCAGAGTTATTCCTCAAAAAAAGGCCAAAGATATATTTATGTCTGGGATTTATTGCAGTATACCTTCCTTAACCTTCTGTCATCCCTGCACCAGAACTAAGTGAGACCCACATTTCTCTACCTATAAATTAGGTCCTATGTCAGCAAATGGTTTGCTTTGTTCTCTAAAATAATGGAGGACCGTTTGAACCACCTGATCTACTTCAATTCTGCTCATGGCTTTTCACTATTATTATTTTATAAATTGTGTGAAACATTAAACAGACACCCAGCGCTTATTATACAGCCTTATGGTAACACAGAGTTTATTCTCAAGCCTTATATTAACAGCTTATTTAAAGCCTTATGGTAACACAGAGATAATTCGAAAGCCTTATATTAACAGCTTATTTAAAGCCTTATGGCAACACAGCTTACTGTAAAGCTTTACGCTAGCATTGTAAAGCCCCATGGGAACACCGGTAGCGTGCGGTGACCGTAAATTTTAGTGGGGCAGAAACTACTGGTGTATGACCACACCCACAATTTATATGTTATTTTTATATATACATATTATATACGTATATTATTATATATACTGTATATATATGCTTCACATCACTCACACCCGTAGTCCATAAATCCCCTTGTCCTGTGTGCACACACTTGCTCGAAAAAGCAGACAAAAAACAGTGTTTCTAACAGAGCTTATTGTAAAGCCTTATGGTAATGCACAGCTTATTGTAAAGCCTTATGGTAATACACAGCTTATTGTAAAACCTAATGGTAACACTCCAGCGTTCCCGTAGCACCTGCTGACGTGGGGAAATAAATACTTTAGGTCATTCTGTTGTTTTCACCTTGGTGTATCCTTGGTGTATTTTAGCATCTCCTCTCATGCTAGGATACACAGAGCAACACAAACAAGCCTGGACCATTACTGGCTTTCAGAGCTCGTCTTCTCCTGAGTGTGGTCGGGCAGGGGGGTGGGCATGCGTGTATGGTCTGTATGCTCTCCTCCCTCTGTGGTGTTTTATGCAAAACCCCATGGATGCTGCTTTTGTTCTGAGGGAGACATAAAAAATGGACAAATAATTGACTAATTGACTTTCTATCGACTTTGTTGCTGTTTTTTTTTCTATTGGACTAATGTGAGATAATTTGTGCTATTTGGATGAAAAGCACTGCGGTGGTATTGGCTTGAGCTGTCTCTGGACCACTCTCAACCACCTGCAAATATAATTTTCGTGTGTGTATCTGTGTGCCTGTGTATGTTGCCCCTGCTCATTTCTGAGTATTTAATGTGTGTGTATATTTTACTTCATGTTCTTGTGAGCGTTTGTGTACACAGGGGTCGCTAAGCATAAACTTGTGTGTTTTCTGTCTGCGTCTGTATGTGTATCTGTGTGTGTGTGTGGTTGTGAATCCGTGTTATTGTAGAAAAACTGAAATCAGCGCACCTGAAATACAGGACTACCAAACAAAATGGTGGTTCTCAGTGAGTAGCGATAGCAAAGCAGGTTTTTCCACAATCAGGCAGCCTAATCGAGGAGCGCATGGTGAGTATTACAGGATGGCAGCCGGTCTGGAATCCTCATACTTCCTGTGAGCAGTGTAGGATGACATTGAACAGTCCGCAGGGAAACGCTTACACAGCTGGGAGCAGGAAGAGGCGAACAACTCCAACAATGGAGTTGTTGTTGCCAAGGAGAAGAACCATAGAGGCGGATATAAGAGGCAGACCCTCAAACCATATGTCTATCAGAGTATAGATACATATTTCTGGTCCAGAAAGAGTTTTTCACATGAGGTCTTTATTTATCAGTTAAAAAAAAGCCTCATACTGAAATAGAATGGGGTCTTTCAAACCAACATGTGTGTGTGTGTGTGTGTTTGAGTGCGTGAGTGTGCATGGGTGTGTGTGTCTGTGTGTGTGTGTGTGTGTGTGTGTGTGTGTGTGCACTCCCAACCCCCAAATTAATGAAAACTGCACATATCCAGCACCAGCGACCATCTTCTGATGCTTCCGAGACAATAAACACTTGTTATCGACTCCAACACGGCTGGGAGGGCCTTACAAAACCTCAAAACTCTAATAGTGCAGGACAAAACATGGAGTACATGGAGGGGCTTCTATTTTGGAGGCAAAATAAACAAAACAATTATATATTGGGAGGACTTAATAGAGCGGAAGAGAGAGATAGAGTGGGGAGAGAGAGACAAGATGAAGAACAGGATAAACAAAACGAATGCACTCAGAATGGAAGTTTTCTGTTCTTCTATTCATCTTCATGATAGACAGTTGCTTGGCGTCTTTTTGTCTTTCAATCACACTGACTGTCCCAGCTGTCATTTTGAATCTGACAGATAGGCTTATCTGACATAATTGTTGAAGTATGCTGTGAGTTATGCTGTCTTCCCTTTCAAAAATGATTTATAATTAATAAGTAGCTTGAATGACAAAGATATTCGAGAAAAGAAGAGGGAAGGGCTTTGCAGTGTTTAGTATGTGTACGAAAATATGTTTGGCCATGGAAGTTTGTTAAAAAAAATGGTTAATAGCTTTAACAAAAGTGGCCATTGATAGGCACAAAAACACATCCCATTTGATGGCATTACGCCCTGTGGCTTTACAATGCGACCCGATAAAAAGACACGTCCACGAAAGGGGTAAACGTCCGCGAGGCCAGACACGCACGTAACACAGGAGGGGAAAAGTCCCATCCGTGTTTCCAAGCAACACCGTTCCAAAGTCTTCAGCGCTTGGGACTATTTTTTATTCCGTCTTTTTCGCTGTTTTTTTCGCTGCCTGAATTAAAAACAGCAGCGGCGGGCCACAGGAAGAGAGATGCTTGAGCCTAAGCGCGGTTTAATCTACCCTCCACTGCTGTCTCCCGTGGCTCGGAATAATTCAGTTCACAGCCTGTTAACCCGACTAAACCATAGTGGTGATGGAAATATACATTTAGGAAAAGAGAGAGAGGGGGAGAAGGAGATAGAGACAGAGGGAGAGAGAGAGAAAGAGGGAGATAGAAATAGAGAGAGACAGGGAGAGAAGGAGAGGAAGTGTGGCTATGATTGCATATGTTTGTTCTTGCGTGTATGTATACAATTTGTGCGTGTATGTTGTTGTGTATAAGAGTTGGAAGATCAATTAGCATTGGTTTTAAGGTCAATTTTTCAGCTAATACTTACCAAGTATAATTTATTGAACAAGCCGTGATTGATCATGTATTGCCTAGGATATCTGCAGCCCTGATTCAGAACAATTAGTATTGTTGGTGGTAAATATTGATTATTTAAAAAACATAACGCTCTTGATAAGACATGTTTTTTTTATGTCCAACGGCATGAAAATGTCACTTTATGAGGTTTTCTAACGTTAATATGAGTTCCCCTAGCCTGCTAGGCAGGCTAGAAATGGCGTCAGGTGTAAAGCGAGCAATAGCTGTCCTGCTCTGCCTTTGAAAAAACAAAGCTCAGACACGCTGATTTTGAGTTGCGCCCTGTATGTCGTCATACGGGGGTGTCATACATGTTACCTTACCTCCCCTTATCTGCTTTGCCCAATGAGCTACGACTGTGCAAGCGCCACATGTGTGTGTGTAACGTACCCTTCTTTGATATTTTGTTAACCGTTCTGCTGTTGCTGTTATGGGGCATAACATGTCGGGTTCTCTGATGTCTCTGGTATTTCCACAACGAGAATCGTAGTGGGGGTTATCTCAGCCAAGGTTGAGAAGGAATTTGGGGCAAAGGAACATTGTCTTTGACTCCCTGAAGTACATGAACCGCGGAGGAGAAAGAGAATGTTGCCCGCGATTGTTTCTCACAGGCAGCGGGGCTCCGGTGGGAGCCAATCGCAGGCAACGATCCCTTTCTCCTCCATGTCGCGGTTCAGTCTACTTCAGATTGATTTGGAAGTGAAAGAACTGTCGTTTGAGATTCAAAATATCGTCTGGAGGCGCACACAGCTTTTGCCGTGATAATATATATTATATGTACAAATATATACTGTATATAAATAATGTGTTAGGGGCCCACTAATATCTTTATAAAGCATCCATAAAATAGCATGCCATGGGACCTTTAAGATGAGGAATTCTCATACGGCTAGGATTCTTACTAGCTAAGCTAGGGTTTCAGCATTACCTTTCATTGACACAATAATTGGTTGTCTAACGTTCTTACTTTGAAATATGCTCCAAAATATGTTCATTAAATACTGGCCTTGTTAACACAACAAGGCCAGTATTAACACTTCTTGTACTTGGCCAGATGGGGGCTGACAGCCATAAAGGGAGGGGGAGGATGCCCCCCAAAGATAGTCTCAGCCTCTGTACAGGTCATGTTAACGTCTTGTCCGCATGTGTTTGTGTGTGCTTCTCAAAACGAATCCAGTCAAGTTTGTACCTCCTTCTCACTTATTCTCTGTTGCTCTCTCACTGCCCCTCTCTCTTACTTTGTCTCTGTGTCACTCTCACTGTGTCACTGTCTCTCTCTCACAGTTTCTCCCTCACTGTCTCTCTCTCACTGACCCTCTTTCTCACTGGTCACTGTCTCTCTGTCTCTTATGGGAGTCGTTTAGTCATCCTGTTTCTAGGGAGACATCTTACACTGTGTGTTGTAGACATGTCGAAATGCGTGTGTGTGTGTGTGTGTGTGTGTGTGTGTGTGTGTGTGTGTGTGTGTGTGTGTGTGTGTGTGTGTGGGTGGGTGTGTGTGTGTGTGTCCCTGAA
>OOFH01112239.1:0-11830 GCA_900323355.1 Merlangius merlangus
GGGTTTGCTGTATGTTGCTAAATAGTGGTTACGGTTATTATTATGGGATGCGACGTAACGGGTAATGCGCGCGCATTGGAAGACAAGGACTTAGGTAAAGTAATGGAGTGTACGTTCTGAAGCAACACGTGTGCGTGTCAGTCTTTCACACACAACACTAGTATTGTGAAGAGCGAATGTATTTTATCCCCTCGGGGTTTCCGTACTTGGATATAGGTATTCCAGCTCTCACGCTGTGACTGGGTGACTTCTGATATGTACTAAGTAAACAAGACTATTTTCCCTTCCACGCTTGTGTCATTCTTGTCATATAAATATCTAAGTGCCAACGCTCGGTTACACAAGCGCATATCTGCTTTGTGAGTGAGTCTCTCTCTGTTCGCGATGTCCCTCATAATATTCGAATGTGAAAAAACACTACCGCGGTATAAGCGCGGGAGTACAAGCGCAAACATATTGACGGCAACTGCGTAAAATAGGCAACCAGATATTCGAATAGTTCGAATTCGTGATTTTTTTCCAAACGAACATTCGAATGTCATTTTTGAGCAATTTGACAGCCCTAGTATATATCGCCATGTGCAGCTGTTTAAATATGGAGTAGGCGTGGCCTATATGATGTAGTACATGCTCTGATTGGCTAAGGTTTGAGATCCTACCTCTGGCTTCCTCATATGTGTGATGATGCTGCCATCTTGTGGCTATGTGCAGTTATTACAGCTTATATGTTTGTCCTCCCTTGTGGCTATGTTCGGATATTGCAGCTTATGTGGGTATTTGCGTCACAATTCCCTCCTTGGTCCTCTCAGATTACCATTATTTAAGAAATAAGCACCACGTAACACACCAAAAATATATAGTCATAATAGAAAAAATCAAGACCATCAACCGCTTAATAGATGGAAACCTCGTTATGGAGGCAAAACCACATTGCGTTCTCCTATTTATGGAACGCCATTCACTTTGGCCTCCTCCGTATGTCCAATCGTCAACTTGGCTGACAAAAAGTTAGGAACATACGTAAGGGACGTAACCAACTGGCTCAAAGAAATTTAACAGTCCCATTATCAGTGCAGTGATACAGCAACAACATGTTACACTCGCAACCAAACAATACATAATAACAAACATAACCGGCATTGGTTGTTTAATAATTCGGCATTCAAGTAAACCAGGAATATTGATTCTCTTAGATACAGCTGTAACTATAGGCGATGACTATCCTACATACTGCAGCTGGATCAGGTTAGGGCCCTCAGGTGATATCTCGTCCGTGTTCACTGGGTCATATCTGATCCCCATGTAAGCTTGGATGGCACCTTGCGCTTCTGAAACGCCCACTGCTGTGGTGATCAGCCGATTCAGTAGCCCTCGTACGCAGGGAATACAACAGCAACCGACCACAACTAACACGGTCACTGCAACTATCCCCGTGACGAGTACTGACTGGATCAAGCCCTTCCACCTACCAAACAGGTTCTCCAACCATCCAGTGAAAGGGTCATTAATGCCGGTTCTCTGCCAATTCTAACCTGAGGGATTGCAATCCTGCCAGCGCCCTGGCCACCGACCAATCCAGAGTTTTGTTATTGGGGATAAAAGTATGACAGGTTGTCATCCCACACACCCCTCCACATTCTGCAAATAACATATCCAAGGCTAGCCTATTCTGATATGTCATCCTGGAGGTGGCATCTAATTGTTCGGACAGTCCTTTGACTGCATCCTCTGTAAAATTGACAAACGTTGCTGATTATAGTATACACACGTGGACAAAATTGTTGGTACCCCTCTGTTAATGAAAGAAAAACCCACAATGGTCACTGAAATAACTTGAAACTGACAAAAGTAATAAATAAAAAAATACTGAAAATTAACCAATGAAAATCAGACATTGCTTTTGAATTGTGGTTCAACAGAATCATTTTAAAAAACGAATTAATTAAACATGCCTGGACAAAAATGATGGTACCCTTAACTTAATATTTTGTTGCACAACCTTTTGAGGCAATCACTGCAATCAAACGACTTTTGCACCGGTCAACAGGTATTTTGGTCCACTCTTCATTAGCAAACTGCTCCAGTTGTCTCAGATTTGAAGGGTGCCTTCTCCAGATGGCATGTTTCAGCTCCTTCCACAGATGTTCAATAGGATTTAGATCAGGGCTCATAGAAGGCCACTTCAGAATAGTCCAATATCTTGCTCTTAGCCATTCTTGGGTGTTTTTAGCTGTCTGTTTTGGGTCACTATCTTGTTGGAGGACCCATGACCTGCGACTGAGACCAAGCTATCTGACACTAGGCAGTACATTTCTCTCCGGAATGCCTTAATAGTCTTGAGTTTTTATTGTACCCTGCACCGATTCAAGACACCCTGTGCCAGATGCAGCAATGCAGCCCCAGAACATAACTGAGCCACCTCCATGGTTCACAGTAGGGACAGTGTTATTTTCTTGGTATGCTTCATTTTTGCGTCTGTGAGCTGATATGCCTTGCCAAAAAGCTCCAGTTTGGTCTCATCTGCTCATAGAACATTCTCCAAGAAGCTTTGTGGCTTGTCAAAAATTATGCATTTTGGCAAATTCCACTCTCGCTTAGTTATGATTTGCTTTCAACAGTGGTGTCCTCCTTGGTCGTCTCCCATGAAGTCCACTTTGGCTCAAACAACGACGGATGGTGCGATCTGACGCTGATGTACCTTGACCTTGGAGTTCACCTTTAATTTCTTTGGAGGTTGTTCTGGGCTCTGGTTACCATTCTTATTATCCATCTCTTCATTTTGTGATCAATTTTCCTCCTGCGGCCACGTCCAGGGAGGTTGGCTACAGTCCCATGGACCTTAAACTTTTGAATTTAATGTGCAACTGTAGTCACAGGAACATCAAGCTGCTTTGAGATGGTCTTATAGCCTTTACCTTTTACATGCTTGTCTATCATTTTCTTTCTAATCTCCTGAGACAACTCTCCTTCGCTTCCTGTGGTCCATGTTCAGTATGGTACACACCATGTCACCAAACAGCACAGTGACTACTTTTCAACCTTTAAATAGGCAGACTGACTGATTACAAGTTAGAAGACACCTGTGATGCTAATTAGAGGACACACCTTAGTTTAACATTTCCCTATGGTAAAATCATTTTCAATCTTTTCTAGGGGTACCATCATTTTTGTCCAGGCCTGTTTCATTAGTTTGTTTTTTAAAATTATTCTGTTGAACCACAATTCAAAAGCAATGTCTTTTCATTGGTTAATTTTCAGTACATTTTTATTTATTATTACTTTTGTCAGTTTCAAGTTATTTCAGTGACCATTGTGGGTTTTTCTTTCATTAACAGAGGGGTACCAACAATTTTGTCCACGTGTGTAGCTGTCTGGCAACCGTGAATACAGCAAATCGCAAGCATTCGCTCATTGCTCTGTTGCCTCTTCCCTCAAACTTACCTTAACATCTTCTGTTCCTTTCCTTTTTTTCCCCTCCAACCTCTGTCAGCCCCCTCCTTCTCATCCACTCTCAATCTTCTCCCAACCCCTACCCCGCTCTAAACACACCACTCGTGATGCCTTTCACCGTGCCAGAGACTGTGCGATGTCTCTCTGTAGCCGTGGGTGACGCCTCTGTGATTGGGCTGTTTTGTCTTGTCGGAAGAGGAGATTTGCCAGTCCCTCGGTTGGCGCCTACCATCCTGAATAAAAGATGAACGGGGCGAACAGAGGGATAAATGGAAAATTACCTCGCCCTGTCTCCCTCCTGTTATTCTCTTCACCGTTGTTGTTGTTGTTGTTGTTGCATGATTGTGTGTACTTTGTATGTGTTTGGTGCGTGCGCCGTGCGCATTTGAGTGTGTGCTTGTGCGCAGGCATGCATCCATTCTCATACTTCCACCACCACCTTTTTATTATTCCAGTTTCTCTTGCTAGAGACTTCGTCCGGCATTGAGAGTGAGTAGGACCGGAATCATGTTTGTGTTTATTAGTTTGCAGCATTCTCTGCCCTCAACCAGTAAGGGTAGGGTTAGGGTATTGTTGGTGACAAATGGGTGGATGGAAAAAGGATGAGGGCAGGTCGAACCAATGGCACGGAAGGTTGAGCGGGTTTGCAGCCAGGATTGAAGATGAAATGAAGGGGAGTCTGCAACAGATGATGGAGGATGATGATTGTATGAAAACATTGATGGACTTGGTTTATGTTTTTAAGAAGCCCATAAATCTGTCTCTTGTAGAGGAGGAATTGTTGGGGCTGATATTTACAACCAGGCTGGGTTCGCCATCCAGAATCCTAACACTTTGCAAGACGTGTTTGAAGATGTGTTCAATTTGTCAAGTTTTATATTGGACCCGAAAGTCGTAGATGCAAAGAGAGCAGTTAGTGCTGTGCTTTTGGCATCCATTTTGAGTCCTCACCTTGTGCCCATCACAGCATCTTTGTGCGTCAGTATAATAGAGTGTGAACGAGCTTCCCTTTTGTTGCCTGAATATTCTATGAGTTCATACACTTTGGGGATCTTTTGGATTTAAAGTAAAAAATAAAAATAAGCTTACACTAGCCTCTATGTTTCACTCCTCTCCGGGTCTGGGTCGAGGTAGAAAGTGAAAAGGGTTTGATATTATGTAGCCTAATTAATCCAGCCCACACATCCTTGAAAGATTAAAATGAAAATCCTGTATTATGGTCTCCGCGTGTGTGTGTGTGGGTCCGCCCATGTGTGTAATGAACGTCTTATGTATTCCCCTATGTGGTAACGCTTGGTTTCGCCGCAGGGTCAGCGATCTCTGTCCCCTGTGGTGTAGAATTGCTCGGTGTCTCCCTTCTTTTCTTCACTTCATATCCAGTTTATATATTCCTTCTTTAGATCCTCAGGCGAATCAACTGCGCCACGTTCTGACCTGAAATCACAGACCAATGACAAAAAATATTTATAGCCATCTTTAAGGGAATATTTATCTTTTTGCAAAAGGCCATCATGGAGACCAGTTCATTTAAATTGAGATTGAGCTCATGCTTTGGTCCATTGTGGTCAAAAGTTTATTGTGCAGATTACATTTCATGTATCTATATCTATATAGATATAGATATATAGAAATATATGTATGTATTACACAGACGATACAAGGGTGCATACACATATTCATTTTGAACAACATTCTGAACCTGCAGGTGCACACTCGTGACACATGGAGGAGTTTTCTTTTCTTTCAAAGGTTTTTTTTCTTTTTTACATTTCGGCAAAGCAAAGAGGATAAAAACACAACAAAACGGGTGGCAATCAAACTTCACTCTGAGGCAAACGCAGAACACAGGCGAAGGATCCAAGACGGACTTTTGTCCCCTTGAGGGAACCTGTGCAGTTGCTTCACTGCCTCCTTTTCTCTAACCGTCATTCCTGTCCGTCACTCTCCGTGGGTTTCGATATTCAGACCGCCTTTACGGCAGGTGAGTTCACGTTGGTGTGCAGGTATCCCCAAGAGCTTCACGGTGCCCGCTGGATGGTTTCTTTTCACTAGTTCTGTGGCGATCACACACATGCACAAACACCAGCGATTGTTTGTCAGTTGTCTTGTCTGGGATTTGCCGCTCTTTAATCATGAGTTGTTGAGGAGAACTCGCTGAAGGACGGTCGCGCTCAGGTAATCCACAGCTTAGTTCTTTGTTTTCCTAGCCAGCATTGTCCGACAAGGAGGGTGACATTAATGTATAATTATTTTGGTATGTACTGTACCACGGGCCGATGACTCAGACTCTTTGTATTGTAGACCCTGAAACTGCGCAGCCCACTTGATCTGGTTTTGTCTCCCCCGCTTGGAACCCAGACAAACTGCCCACTTGCACTTCATTGTGTTCAAAGCGCCTACATATTTCTTTTCAACAAAATGTATCAATTTTGTGGTCCATTGAGCCAACATTATGTTAAGCCAGTTGACACAATATGTAGTTAAATATGGTGTCTACCGCACGTTCTCCGTTAATTTTGTCCCAAGTGAGAAGGAGCCGTTTCCTAGACGATTATTGTTTGTGAATTATGTGTATTGCAATCCAATTGAAACAATAAATATCTATCATATGTTTCTTCATGGTCTTCATGATTTACGGTGAAACTGTCATGTTTAAAGCATCAGTCAATTCCACTCTGTCTTTCACTGCTTAATGTGGTTCATATGGAATCACAGCATTCTTCAGAGGGAGGGGAGGCGATCAAAGTACCTTTTCAAGATGGGGTTTTCATAAATGCACCTACCGTGTGTTAGATGGACCATTGCCTCGGGTGTTAGATGGACCATTGCATCGGGTCCAACAAATGGATCAGCCATGCTGTATTACAGAAGATCCCATTAGTAACTTGGATGCCAAGAAAAGCTTCATCAAGCATGTCATTAAAGAGACCCCATGCTGAGGGTGAACGCCTCGGCTCCTCGATCTCCCCCGAAGCCTCTTAAAGTTCATAATTCCAAAGCCTGCCGGGAGTACTCGCAGGCTATGCTCAAGTTTCTGTTGTTTTCCAGTTGGCCTCGAATGCCTTCAGTGTAACACAGATAACAGTCTGTGCATTATGACGGAAAGGCCACTGCCTACATCAAGGAGCACTTGGGGATGTTTTGTGAGCAGAGAAGCTGGACTTAAATTTTCCATAAAACAAATGTCAGGATCGAATCCTCTGTTTATTGCAGGGATATGTATTGATTGTTTTTGCAGTTAAGCTTCCCTGACACCTAGTGTGTTGTACTTACATTTGTGTCTTCCTCTCTGCGTCAGGAGTAGATGGCGTAGCAACCCTGCTCGTCTTGAGCTCCAGCACACGGTGGCACATTTAGGGTTCATACAAAGTTCATGAAAGTTCCTATTCTTATTTGGATCACTGCAAATCTGTGCAGTCTACTTTAGTTTAACGTGAACTCAGATCTCTTTTTAAATGGTTTAATTTAGATAGCGAGTGGAAGGGAGGTTTTTGTTATAGGCTATTTAGCTAAGGAATTGGATACATAAAATAGCATGTCATATCATGTGTGGTTAAAGTCAACGTTGAATGGCTTGCGGAGCATGTCTTACTACCATCATATGACACGCTATTTAAACCTATTACAAATGGTATGATGAAAGTGTTTTGAAACCTAGGGACCATTCAAACCTGACAAAACTAAACAGGTCTTTTCTGGGATGAAGGCAAAGGTTAACCTTTGAGGAAGAAATGAAGTTGATAACATTCTGGTACAAAATGACTTATATAACACACTTTTCCTTGTGCATATTTTGTTGAGTTGATGAATAATTATTTGCCTATGGAAATGAGTTTCCAAGGTGAGCAACGAAATCATGTCCTGGGGTATTCCACCCAAATTGTTTATGGTTTTATGGCCAACAGGGTGCAGGGGGGTATTTCTGTGCTCAAACTTTTCTCCTTGATTTATTTATTAAGGTCTCAGGCACTTGTTAGATTTCTTTTCTCAAATACCTTTAATGCCCGTGCTGTATTCAGTTGTTTCACGTTCTGGCTTTAGTGGGATACCTATGATGTATTTAACACTCATCCTGGCATTGGGAACTGTATAGTTTCTTCTTATCAGCTTCTATACAGTACTAATGAGCCTTTGCTACCGTTTCTGGTTCTTCCTTTCATTTTTACCATAAGCGGTGCCTCACGGCCAGAACTAAGGTATGCACCTGGTAGTCCTCAGCAAAATAACATTTATTATTTAACAATATTTTATGAGTGGTCGACTAACTGACAATGATGTTTGACAATGATGAACTACGTTTGAGAGTCCCGCCCCTGGTGCTAGATATGAGGCTGGATTAATAAGCAGTGCTATGCAGGAGCTATTCCCCTTAGAAACACGCTTATTAGGGTTTCCAGGCAGAATGCCCAATCTATAAAAAACAACAACTCACAATATGCGTATCCATGCATCATAGACTCCTTGCATTCACAGTGCTGAAGTTAGTGTGATAAGGCGACACTGAACGAAAGGCAGAGAGGCTGTTTTGAGTAGACTTATGATGGTAATAACAGACAAGTTGAGGATATGCCAGTCCATCCTTAATGGTGTGATGCTCGTGGTTTGGGGTGGCTCTGTTCAACTGACTCTAGGCCACGTTTGTTTGCAGTACATTGTAGTTAAACAACCAACATAAATACGCAACTTGCAGTGGTAACCCAGTTTTCCAAATCCTATTGGCATTATCTGAATTTTTATTTTTTTCTTCATTTGAGTTAGAAATGAATTTAACAAACACTCATGATTCTGAATGATCAATCTGTTCATTTTGAAATCGAGGTAATTATGGGCTTTCCTTGTACCATGTTTGGTCAATTATGGAAGTCTGTCCACTCTAAGCTTGTTCACTTCAGACATCACCGCAGTGATCTGGGCTTGTGGCCCCCGCTAGTATGGCTATTGCCAGACCATACTCAATCGTAGATTGAACGTTAGTCTGGAGAAGCTGCCATCATTTTCTTCAGCACAAAAGGCGTGATCAACTGACCTATCTCAACTGGCTGTACGCGATTGGCTGCTTGCCGTCGCTTCCCTGTCTTCATTGTGTTAAACCAGCTGATAGCGTGCCAAGGGGAAAAGCCAGCTTGTGATTGGCTCCTGCAAAAACGTATCAAAAGCAGAAAGAAATGTATTGCTCTTCATATACCCATGTCTGCATAGGTATACGACCGTTAACATTTCTCAACCACTGTTCTAAGGCACTCTGCCCCTGTATGGGAGTCTACCCTACTGTGGTTAGGGCTGGACATCGTTTCAAACTATATGTTTTGGATCAATATAAGGTCAATGCTTTCTTTCGGTACCTTGCTTTTCTTTGACATTAAACACAAACGCTGTCTATACCTGTTTGTGTCGCTTACAACCGGCCATGGCTGCCACCAAGTCTTTACTTCCAAGAGTGCCAACTGTGACCTTGGTGGCTTAGCTCAACAAAGTGGGGTTAGACTTTACTGACTCACACACTATTTGTTGCATGCATCAATCTCGTCACCTAGCCGGCCACATTCAAAACGCATCAGTGTAGAGACGCCGTGACTGATGGATTGCTCTTTGCTCTAGACAGGTTGATTGATGGTTCAAAGTGCTCCCCTTGATTGATTGACAGAGCACAAACTGAGATCCAGGTTCCACAGCCGTTACAAAACAAGTTTGAGAAATGTTGTTTACACCATGCCATCCACATAACTGTAGTTTCAGCTAGAAATGGTTTAAAAACCATCCCATTAATATTGAGGAGCAGGCTGCCTGCCTCTGTCCGTAGGTGCAAGGTCAGTTGAACTTTCAGGTTTGGCCCTCAGAATAACACACATCCGGGATTGTACATTTGCAATCAATTTGTATTTGTCGTTGAGCTCAAAGGAAATAGTTCCCTTTTGATCTTACTTAACATGTACCCTCTGATGGTTTTAAAGAGCATACATGCATTTTATTCATTTTAATTTTTTTTCTGACGATCAAGATGCAAGAATTCTATTCATAGGCAAATATTGTCATTACAGGGATCACAAATGAGAATCTCCTCTGTGGGAAAAATGCTTCTGATCCCCGCACATGTCTTGAATGTAAATATTGATAGAGATATCAGATAATATATACAACTTTCTTCATTAGCAATATTAAAGTATTTTATTGTTTTTTGCCAACAACTTGCTTCAACAGTCTCATCGGTTGTTTTGATTCGCAGTGCCACCCAAACAAATTAAAAACAAATGGGCCCTGGGTCTGTTCTAGAAACATTCATGTTGGTGGTGACAGTTTCCACACAGGTGCCCTGCTTTACCCTTTGAATCAGGCTGGTTGAAGTGGATAGCATAGACTGCATCTCTAGTAGGAACTGAAGGACAGGGACTGAATGCATCAGGTATCCAACATTTCCAAACAGTGTTTAATGTTTACTTGTATTTCTTTTTTTAGGACACCTGGAGAATATCTTGCAGTAAAAATGAATCTGCCAAGTTGCATTTAACAGCTTCAAATGTGACACCCTAATGGCTCCATCAGAATTCATGAAATGGATTTATTCTTCTTGGCCTGAAAATATGCAGGATCATCTGATGCCAAGAGGCATGGTCTTCTTGACCTCCTATTGTACAGGTCATTGCTCAGTCATTTCATTTTATTTATTTATTCAAACCAAATTATTTATAGATGAGTTATACTCTCCATCCAGTTTGCTCTCTGAATTCTCCAGAACATACCGGACGGAAAGGGTATTTGCAGCAGGCCTCGGGTATGAATGTGGTTCAGAATTATGAATGTGTTGCATTGAAGATTAGCTTTGTACCTGTAACCAAGATGACTGCCCTCAAACTCTCATGGGTCCAAAACAAATCAATATCCCAGAATTGGTGGCCTGCTTGGATTCCCAGAAAACCACATCAATGCCCTCATGAAAATTCTGAAGGGTCAAAAAGGTTCTCTGCAGAGATCTGTATCTAGATGCAATTTCCATTCTGTATGGAAGATTGGCAGATACCTGTTGGGGGGTTGGGGGCATGGAGAGCAGAATGAAGAGGAAGGATCACAGCTGACCAATTTTAGCTGTGGAAACACTGTACAACACAATTGCAAACCTCTAAATTGTTCACATTGCCATCTACACTAAGGAGAACCTAGCCTCTCTCTTTCCCTCTCACCCTCCAGATATTCAGATTTTGGTTTAGTAATTGATTACAAATTGATCTACACATATTGACGTGGCCTAACAGTGTTTAAAAAGCGTCCGCATGTGTAAAATTCAGTCCATTTCAAATAGTACCGTTCTTAATGCTCCACAAATCGTTACACTTTTGCAAAGCAATGGCACCACCATTTTTTTTTTCAGCGCTCATTGCATTTATATATGTATTGGGGGGTAAGGCTTTCAACTGGATGGAGGCCAGCCTGTTCCCAGAGAGAAACACAATGTGATCATATTTGAATGGGTTGTTCCCATGAGGATGAAAAACCCACCCATCAGTCAAATTTGGTATTTTGATCGATGAAAACATTATGGATGGTAACAACAGCCGATAACAATGGCTGGGGGGTTCTAGAAAACGCAGCATTTATCCAATTACATCAGTAGCTGCGTTTCCATCCCCCTGATTCTATGCAAATTTTGAAGTATCGAATCAGTAAACGGTGATGGAAACACCAAAATTTGCATAAAAATCCTTGAATTCGCGAAAAAGTTTTTCCGCCCGCTTGGGGTGGTTTTTGACTTACACGAAAGAGTAAATGCGCAAAATGGGAGATGCAAACACACTTTTCGAAACAGCTGTGACATAGCGAACATGAACGCACGGTACTGACGTCTTTCCGATTTCCGCATAACGACCGGCCATAGCAACCCTGCCGACATCAACTTGTAGCGTCAATATAATATTTTTAAGCGTTTGTATACATAAACATCCTGTGTGTGTGTGTGTATATGTTTGTGTATATATATTAGGGATGCACCGAAATTTCGGCCACCGAAAATTTTCGGCCGAAAATGGCCCAAAAAGGCATTTTCGGTTTTCGGCCGAAACACTTTTATCACCGAAACAACACGGCCGAAACAAAAATTTGTGATGACGCAATCAAAAAGCGAGGCAAGCGCACGCTTGTCTGGATAAGCGCCAATATGTCTGCGGTGTGGACGTTTTTCAATGATTCTGAGAAAGACCCACGTATAGCGATTTGCAAACATTGCAATGCCTTGATTTTAATGAAGTGAGTACACAGTCATAGCCATAAATGCAATGGTACTAGGGTTGCCGCGGTGTGGACATTTTCACACCGAGTAATACACTCGTGTCAACACCGGTATTACCGAGTATAAACGGTATAAACTTTGAAACTAGGTCAACCACCATCT
>OOFH01112245.1:0-11529 GCA_900323355.1 Merlangius merlangus
AAAAGGGATTAACTCTTTATTTTTTTTAAAGCTTAGTTATTTGTTTTAAAGCTTAATTTTACCAAAGGCATTTGTACACATACAAAATGATAGACAAGTAAATAAGTCTGAAACCCAAATTATTTAATTAGATATTATAAAGGCACTTTTCAAAGATTTCTGAAGATTTAACAAAATCGAAATCAGAAAAATTCATATAAATGTGTAACCTTTTATGTGTGGTTGTTCAAGACAGACTGAGGGCAAGATTCCACCATAGGTTTGCAGAGAACTTGGGAAAACCCACCAGGGAAGTGGCGAAGAAAAGGTCCATTTTTGCATTGACGGCAATACCAAAATGACTTCGCCGGAAGAATGTTTACCCGGTGTGACGTCATTTCCGATTTTTGTGAGATAGGCCCATTGTGTTCCATTATGACTGTGTGTGTGTGTGTGTGTGTCTGTGTCTGTGTCTGTGTTTGGGTTTGTTGAAGTGTGTAAGTTTGTGTGTGTTGAGACAAAAGGCTCTTAATGAGGTCCAGCCGGCCTTCAGTCACTTCTGGACCATTATAAATGTGTGTGTGTGTGTGTGTGTGTGTGTGTGTGTGTGTGTGTGTGTGTGTGTGTGTGTGTGTGTGTGTGTGTGTGTGTGTGTGTGTGTGTGTGTGTGTGTGTGTGTGTGTGTGTGTGTGCGTGCGTGCGTGCGTGCGTTCTACAGACGCGTCCCGCTGGTCTATCCCCCCCGTGTTCTCCTGGCTCCAGGAGGCCGGTGACATCAGCGACGAGGAGATGGCCCGCACCTTCAACTGCGGCCTGGGCGCCGTGCTGGTGGTGGCAACTGCCGACGCCCAGGGGGTCCTGCTTCAGTTGCAAGCCCAGGAGGAGGCCTGGGTCGTGGGGTCACTGGCCCGCAAGCAGCCCGGTGAGAAGGAGACGCTGTTTCCTCTGTCGAACACAAACACACAAAGGCTTTTGGAGTATTTGTGAGGGGAGGAGAGAATTTGAGAGAAGCCAAACACACAGAACCTTTTGATCTTTTTTGTATTCCTGTTGGAATACAAAAAAAATGGTTAAGAAACACTGCATGCTGTCATCTAACTTGAACTTATCACCCTGCATCAACTGCTTAAGTCCTACACTGATCATGACGCCATCTTGATTTTAGGGAAGGAGCCTGTGGTAGTGCGTAACCTGAAGCGGAGCCTCCGCGCCGCAGGCCCCTCGGTTGACGTTGCGGCAGTCCAGGGCGAAGGTTGCCCCGACAGCAGGGGAGGCGGTTGCCACGGCGACGCCGCCGGCAAACTGCGCAAAAGGACGAGGGTGGCTGTCCTCATCTCTGGCACGGGTGAGTTTTCTCCTAGGGGCATGAGGCGGTGCGTCCTTCGCAACTTGTGACCTCAATGGTTTGGCTACGTTTTACCGACTGAGCTAAAAAAGTTTAGCTTCGTAGCTAACATTTTTTTAAAGGGGCTGTTACGCATTCAAGGAAGTTGAGGCAAGGTAGCAGCATCCTCGATGCCAAACCACCAAACCTTTTTAAGAATTGCCTAATATTTTATGTTTATTTTTGTCACCGAATGATTATAGTGTTCATTATGGAATGAACGCAGCTTCACTTCCTGTTCCATGCTTCATTAGCCCTTGAACAAAGATGGCCACACTATTTTGTCCAGGTACGAATCTGCAGGCGCTGATTGAGCAGGCCAAGCTGCCCTCCAGCTCGGCCGAGATCGTGCTGGTCATCTCCAACAGGCCCGGCGTGCTGGGGCTGAAGAGGGCGACGCTCGCCAGCATTCAAGCTAGGGTACAAACACACGCACGCATTTACACACCCTGTGAGCGATCTGCGATTTAAGTTGCGCATCAATGAGCTACAAATCCAACATGCGCTTCAAATCCAACATGCGCTACAAATCCAACATTAACAACTGTTACAACAATAAAATCTCAACCACTTGATATACGCTCACCGGCCACTTTATTAGGTACACCTGTCCAACTGCTCGTTAACGCAAATTTCTAATCAGCCAATCACATGGCAGCAACTCAATGCATTTAGGCATGTAGACTTGGTCAAGACGATCTGCTGCAGGTCAAACTGAGCATCAGAATGGGGAAGAAAGGTGATTTAAGTGAACGTGGTTGTTGGTGCCAGACGGGCTGGTCTGAGTATTTCAGAAACTGCTGATCTACTGGGATTTTCACTCACAACCATCTCGAGGGTTTACAGAGACTGGTCCGAAAAAGAGAAAATATCCAGTGAGCGGCAGGCAGTTCTGTGGGCGCAAATGCCTTGTTGATGCCAGAGGTCAGGGGAGAATGGCCAGACTGGTTTGAGCTGATCGAAAGGCACCAGTAACTCAAATAACCACTCGTTACAACCGAGGTATGCAGAAGAGCATCTCTGAACGCACAACTAGTCGAACTTTGAGGCGGATGGGCTACAGCAGCAGAAGACCACACCGGGTGCCACTCCTGTTAGTTAAGAACAGGAAACTGAGTCTCGATTTCTGCTGCGACATTCGGATGGTAGGGTCAGAATTTGGCGTCTCAGCCAAGGCTTCCCGGAGCTCAGATTTGAACATTGCCGGGCGCGACATCCACGTGGAGAGCCGACAGAAGCTCAGTTCTGAGTGCAGCCACATCATAATTTCCCGCGGTGGATTCCGCGGAGGCGGAGATTCAGGAGAGGGTGAGGATTGAGTCTGTGCAACAGGCCGCAGGTGAGGCTGAATGCTGTTTCCTTTATCTGCCTTGGGGGGCAGGATAACAGCAGGAAAGCAAACCAAATGTGGTAAATAAAAGTTCAATAATACTGACCATTGTGGGGAGAAAAAAAAAATCGAAAAATAATAAACTCTGCAGGAGCTCAAAGTAACGCGACCTACATGCTGCTTCGCCAAGCCGGAAGTCGATAATTGTTATAATTGACATTTCTCTGGGCCAATAAGAATCTCAGCACTTGCTTCAGAATCTTGATGCACACAGGATGAGACGCCTGGCTACCGCGCGAGTCTGATGGAAACTCTTGACGTCAATTTGAAGTAGGGGTGTAGGCCTACTGTATAAACGGTATAGAAAGTACATCAGTGTGAATTTGCGCTACGGTATGGATTTTGACGTACCGTGAGACCGGTATGACCGGTAGACAGTGTTGTGTGTAACGCGTAACAAAGTACCGCGTTAACCTAACTACTTTTTCATGTAAAAAGTAAAGTTAAGCGTTACTGCTGAAAGTATGGTAATGAAACATAGTTCCTTTTTGAATTCGGCGCCACGTTACTTTTCCCGGGGACAGATTTGACAGCGATACTACCTTCTCAGGCAGTATGTCCCTTCACAAGCTCTCATTCCACCCCATATGAGACAGACGCTGGTAGCGTGAAGCTGTCTCTGCAATCAGACATTGTTTCTGCAGGCATTTTGAAAGCCAGTCCTTACGACAAAATGCCAGCGGTTCGAACGCGATAACAAACGCCGTCACTGTTTACCTGTCTAAGGATATGGTTCCCTTTCAAAATGTCGATAGAAGGGGCTTCAAAGAGATGGTCAAAACACTCGATCCCAGGTAAGCATAATACCATTACATGCCCGCACACACTTCAGCCAAATTGAGATGCCAAAACTATATGGCAAGGTCCGCAAGCAAGTGGAGAAACAAATCCATACTATTAAACATTAGTGTTTTTCAGAGATGGAAATAGCTTGAGAAAAGATTGTAATTTTTTTTACGCAGTTTTGCTGCCTTTCCAGTATTTGACCCCTGCAGAGGCATTTATATCGAAATTAGAAGATAAAATGAACAAACCGTGATACGATAACATTAGCATCTATGCCTCAAATCATACCGTGATATACATTTTAGTCCATACCGTACAGCTCTAATTTGAAAGAACTATGTTGTGTTAAATTCGAGGTAAGTCAAGCTTTTTCGAGCAAGAACAGCTATTTGTTTGCTTGATTCAACTAACATTACACCGATGATTTACTGACCTTTTTTACTGAGGAGTTTGCAGGTCTGCATAGAACCCAACTCCATCTCTCTCTACTCTTCTCCCTGTACTGTATATATATTATAATTTATTTAGTTTTACCCTGTTTATTTGTTATATTATATTTGTTGTCTACCCATGACACAATTCTTTCATTTGTGAATAAAAAATATAATGTAACTCCTGCTCTGTTCAACATTATAAACTTGGAAGGCGGTAACTGATATGCAACTAACTTATAGTGCAATTTAGACTTATAATACTTTATAAAAATGATGGATGACTGTTATTCTGCTATTGTTTTCATCTAAGGCAACAGTAGCTTAGTAGCTTTACTTGTGAAATGTTTGTCATCCAATAATATTATTTCTAGAATATACACTTGGAGCAACACTACCAAGGACTACAACAACGTGAATTTGAACCATTTATTTCAAGAAATATAAACAAAAATATATGTAAACAATAAAACTTCTAGTTCCTCCTGAGCATCGTCAGCTTCTTGGTGCCCACAGTACTGGCCATCTGGAGCTGGATATTTTAGTCAAATGGTCTGCACGACGCAAGTAGGTAAAACGACACGACAGCCTCTGCCCAAGGTCTCGCCTTGCAGGACCCATTAAAGGAAGTGTCGGTAGGCTGTTGTCTGATATTGTCTAGACAAAACCTTGAACACACCGTTAGCGATAGATGGTCTTGATGCAGTTAACATGCCACGATAGTAAGAGAAAAAAAATGAAAACACTCACTTTACAGTCAGACGTCCGTTCGTCCCTGCAGGCTTTGGCTAACAATTCCAGTTCACCTTTTGGGATTCTGAAATAGGTCTCCAGGCCGCCGCTGTCCGTATAAGGTGCGAAACTAGGATGCTCCACAACACATGCGTCCGTCTCCTCGTCTGATTCAGAGATTTCATCCAGAAGAAATCGACATCTTGAAATTCTTTGCAGCATACAGACTCTACCTCTGTGTCCATAGGCGCACAGTGAGAGCACAGGCACCACCAATCCGCCCCAGCTTGAGCCATTCCGGGCTCCTCGTCCGCAACAGGCAGGAACTACCTCGGCTGTAGCAGCCTCAGCAGCTGCATCCTGTTCCTCTAACAGCTTCAGCTGCTCGTCGCTATATTGCGGTAGCCACGAACATCTGATTCGAGCATCAGATCTTCGAAATCCCCATCTTCTATATCAGATCCAGTACCTTCCTCCATTGTCGTTATGTGTCATTTAAAGCAGGAAGTAGCCTATTAGAGATCGATCAGATCTCTCCGGTCTCAGAGGGGGAAAAAGGGAATGATGCGCAACCATTTAAAAATATGAGTGGGTTTCTAACAAAGTTTCCCTTTAAGAGTGTCAATTATTTTGTTTTGTTTATTTTTCTATTGTTGAGGTGTCTTATACTTTTATTTACTTGTAGGGCTACTGCAATATATTTCAGTGATGCTTCAGTGTTTTGCTTATGATTTGTATCTTGTGTATTATGTTTTGTGTCTTTATGTGTGGACTCCAGGAAGACTAGCTCGTCCCAATTTGGTGACAGCTAATGGGGATCCTTTTAAACAAACAATCGTTAATCCCGTTGGATTTTCTATCCTCTAGATGGCAGCGACACTAATCTTTAAAACGTTTGCTTGATTTTTCTTCCGTGGGTACCAGGTGGTGGACCACAAGCTGTGCGGCAGCCGGGCGGAGTTCGACGCCACCATTGACCGCGTGCTGGAGGAGTTTCAGGTGGAGGTGGTGTGTCTGGCGGGCTTCATGAGGATCCTCACCGGGCCCTTTGTCAAGAAATGGAACGGTGCGCATTTTTGTTGATGAGCAATGCACCTAACCCTAACTGCTCCTGACGAGCTAGCTGTCGCCTTGCGTGGTTGACTGCCATGGATGTGTGAATGTGTTTGTGGACATGTGTTGTAAGTCGCTTTAGAACTAAAGTGTCTGCTAAGTGGCCTAAATGTAACATTTTGAAATGTTTGTCAACAAAACTTGAGGGTAAATGCTTAATGTTAAATGCCCTGTGTGTTTCCCTACAGGCAAACTCCTGAACATCCACCCGTCCCTGCTGCCCTCCTTCAAGGGCGTCAACGCCCAGAAGCAGGCCCTGCAGGCGGGGGCGCGGGTCAGCGGCTGCACGGTGCACTTTGTGGCCGTAAGTACCCACTGTCACTAGAGGGAAGGTGCAATGCCAAACACACCTATAAAAAAGTGTTCCACCCTTGTTTTTTTAACCCGTCAATGTTTTAGAACGACAAAAAAACTGTATTCTATAACTACGAAAATAACAACGCTTTATTCTATAACGACAAAATATAGCAGTTATTACCCTCATGACTCTATAATGGCAAAACAGTGTGTCAGTGTGGTACCCCTTATGTTTTTTTGGCCTGACAATATTTCAAAAAAGTGTTGCGCCTTACGTGTTTTAACCCGTCACCATTTCATAACCCTACGTTCCTGTTGCTCCGTCCTTTCCCCCAGGAGGAGGTGGACGCCGGCGCCATCATCGCACAGGAGGCGGTGCCGGTGGAGGCGTCGGACACAGAGGAGACCCTATCCGAGCGGATCCGCCAGGCGGAGCACAAGGCCTTCCCCATCGCCATGGAGCTGGTGACCAGCGGTGCCGTCTGCCTCAGCCCAGATGGACGCATCGTCTGGAACCACAGTGCGCGCAACTAACCCCATTAAAACGGAAACAAAAAAAGCTCAATTTTGTAAAAAACAACAACCATGTTTGCGTTTTTCCGTCAGCCCCCAACTCTGTTGTTGCTTCCGAATTGTGTCAAATAAGTGACGTATTTGTCTGTAAAAGAGACAATGAACTGTCGATATAAATGCTTTCACTATGACAGTCATTGTTACAAAATCGCGTCATATTTTTCTGAAGTAAATGAAGACTTCAATGTTTAAACCTGTGAGGAAATATAAAGTTGCCTTTTGTGGTTTGTCTGCAAAGAGAGGGGACAGTGTTGCTTCAAAAATCCTTAATGCTAAAATACTATTTAGTTGTATTGTTGGTAAACTGCTTTATGAGATGTAATTGGTGGTATTCCACTGCTTGGCTGAATTGTTCAAATGTTACACAATTAAATGTTCTCAAATATGAATGAAGGTAGACAAGGTAGATGGAATTTAGTCAGTTCTCCCTTTTTATTGGGTCACAGTTGGCTTGATCTAGCCACACAATCGCATATTAGATGGGTTTTGTCAAGTGACAGTGAATGCTAATGGTCCGAGACCAGGGTTGAAGTCCTGCTTATGTCAGATGTTTTTTATACATAATGTATATTACTTCGGGCCCTTTGCTTTCGGCAATTTAAGGTGTTAGTTTTTTGTTTCCATTTCAGAGTTTGGTGTGGTTAAAGTCAGGATAAATTACATGATATCCAAGTGCTAGCAAGTTTGTACCCAACAAATTGCAGGCTGTTTATGACAAGACAAGTAGATGAGTAGGTGAACAAAAGTCACATTGACGTAAATTGCAATCTCATTTTATTTTAGCAGAATCAAGCAATATAGTTTGCAAATTAACAAACAAATTTCAAATTGCAAAAAGATTTAAAAAAGTAATCACTCCGACTTCAGTTTCAAAGACTTCAGGGCCGGTAGAATGCCGTCCAGACAGTCGACCTCTAGAAATAAGGTTAAGAAAAATGTATTGGTTTAAGTTTCATGCTTGCGTCGAAAAAACAAGAAACAAAATAAAATGGCCAATGCTTTGTGCGGTCATGTGTAGTTTACCCAGAGTTAGCATCAGTTGCGTCGCCAGAGAGCGAAATGCCGGGAAGAATTCCTCATGCTCCTTCACCTTGACAATAATACTGCAGAAGGAATAGACTGTTTTACAATTAAAATTGCAGTTAGCATTTGATGCTAAATTTAGCACCACCAATGCTAACTTCATTGTCCACAATGATATTAGCATCCACAATGCTAACCAGCAGACAGCCTACTGCTGTCTGCTGGATGGGGGCCCAGATGGGGCTTTTTTGAGTTTTTCAAGGGCATTCATATCCCATATATCCCATACCTCTCCAGTCACACACGGTGTCCCCAAAGGTTCTGTACTTGGTCCCCTTCGGTTCAACCTATACATTCTTCCCCTTGGTCACACCATACACGTCACGGAGTACAATTTCACTGCTACGCCGATGATACCCAGCGTTATTCTCCACAGCAACCATCACTCCTGCCATTCTCCTAACCTTGCCCACCCCCTACCTTACAGACCTCCTCAAACGTCACTCCCCAACTCAGATCATCTAACACCAACCTTCTGACCCCCCATCACAAGAACAAAACACCGTACCGTAGGAGACAGTGCTTTCGCCGTTGCTGCCCCAACCCTCTTGAACTCCCTGCCCCGAAACATGCGCAACTCAGACTCAATAACCTCATTCAAAAGTAAACTCAAAACTCACCACTTCAAGAAAGCATATGACACCTGACCCCTCCCAAAGCACACCTGACTCTATTCCATACCTTATTTTTATTTAGATTTCTTGTTTTTCTTTGAGTGACCTCAAAAAAAGCGCTATATAAATTCTAGCTATCATTATGATTATTCATGTTGACAATATTATCCCTGGCTCTTGTATCTAATTGGGGGTGCTCTTGTCTCTAATTGGATCATGGGCTTCAAACCCACAACCTTCTCTGCATGTTCAGTCCTAGATCATGCCGTTTCTTTAGCGCAATCGATGCTATCTAAATCCTGACGACCTATTCGGCTCGTAAAGGTCAAATAGAGGTCATGTTTGAGAGAGTTCTGGGATTTCCTAACCTCGTAAGGTCGCCCTCTGCCAGAAAGTGGTGGAACTGTACCATGGGTGAGGACGCGATGGTGGCCACCTGGTTCACCACCTCACTGGGGGGGGCCTTGTTGTCTAGGCGATGACACACAAACAACACCAACCACACAAATTTACATTATGTGACCACACCCACTTTGTTTCATTGTTGAATTGATTGCCTGCCAGAAAAGGATGCAAACATCTGGAATCACTGTGTCCTATAGAATCTGTCCAATATAAAATAGACTCATGATCATGTTTGCGCTTATGTACACTAGGGGTGAAACGGATCAGTGTGTCCACGGTTCGGTTCAGATAACCACAACAACAGATTTTATTTTTTTATTTTTTACACACCTAGTCCGAGAATGTCCCGTATGTGGGTCATGGCGTTAGCCGTCTCGGCCAGCCTGCGGTACAGGTCGTTCATGCGGGGGTACACGCCGCGCAGGGAGCCGACGTCTAACAGCTTCTGGAAGTGGCCCACCATGCACTGCAGGCTGTGGCGAGTGGGGCTGCTCAGATCCTGTGGCAGTAACAAGAGCGAAGGCCATATGCAAGGTTTTGAAAATGTGATGTTTTTCAAAAGAAATAAATGCATACAAAATGATACGACAAATCAGTCAGTGGTGCTTTCATTGAGACGAGGTCCAAACTAGCTCTCCAAAGGGCTCATTTGCACCAAATCAGCATGTTGCGGGGAAACCAACTGCTGGGGTACTGTGTTCAAGCTGCGGCTGTGGTGGTGGAAATGGTGAAACCTAATACGTTTCTGGAAGAAACAGTCAAGAGTGGCGAAGTCACGTCTCTTCCGGTAGAGCCCATGGGACCTATGAGATCGAAAAATATGAGTGGGTTTCAATGGAGGGAAAATAATTATTTTCTAGTCCCAGTCTTTATATGCCCCGGATTACACATGTTTTTTTTTTTTTTTTATCATTTTTCATGCAAATAAATCGTAACATTTTCGCGAAGAAGTTTGATAATGTTAGGTTTTGCGTGAGGCTGTTTTGTGAACTACAGCGCGTCGCTGCTCTCGACGCGAATGATATACGTCACCACCCGCACTTGCCTGGAAGTTCCGGTACAAACATGGCGATCTCTCTGCTCTACTTCACCGCTTTTTTCCAAGGGGATGATAAAAGCATCGAAAGAGGATGAAAGCCACACACCCAGTTGGGGCGTGTGGAGAGTTTTAGTCAAAGATATATATAGAACACTAGATACGCTACGCTCCTCTCAGCCGCGGCACACGGAGCCGCCATCTTGAGTGGGTCGAGTATGTATTCTCAGACTGTCAGACAGCCATAGATATACTGTATGTGCAGATATATTTATATCTGAACTGATGTGTGTGTGTGTGTGTGTGTGTGTGTGTGTATATATATATAGTATTAAATGTATAATTGTAAACATACTGTACCAAACTAAATTAGGATTATAAATCAATAACAATTATATATAAAGTGTAAATATAGTACATCAAATTATAAACATAGACATGTGTATATATATGTAGATATATGGACTGTATAAATATATAAATTATAAAATATATAGTATTTTAAGTTGTATACGTATGGATTGTAAATGGATTTTATGAATTTTCCATATGGTGTAATGCACTAGGCAGCGGGTTGACCCACTCAAGATGGCCGCCGCGATGGCCGTCAACCGACCGGAGCTCAACATTGCCGTGACGTATCTAGTGTTCTTTAAATATCTATGGTTTTAGTTACGCAGATGGGGAGATTGTTGGTCTTGTCCACGCCAGTCGCAGGGAGCGTGACGTCACATACGAGACGTGTAGTCTTTCTCATTGTGTTTTCTCTACAGCCTCTACAGAACAATTGCCCAATAAACGGTCAAACTTGACATGAAAAATTATCATTTAAATCCACAAACAATGTGGATTTAAATGATACAGGGCATATAAAGAATGGGACCAGAAAATAATTACTGTCTCTCCATTGAAACCCATTCATATTTTTTGATCTCATTGGTCCCATGGGCTCTACCGAAAGGGGCGTGACTTTGCCACTCTATAGCTGCTTTCACACATACACAGCCCACTACTAGCCCTCTATTCTCCCGAAGGGCCCTATATGTGAACCACATATCCTGACAGTGGACATCCTGAAAAAGACTACCTTATATGTGAATGAGGAGTAGAATGTCGGCATTTCACACCATTTGCGTGATGATGACGCTTAGGTCTGCATTTGCATGTTGAGTGGCACCCTCAACGATAATCAGCCTGTTGCCTTTTGTTCGTGGAATGGTTTAAAAATATTTGAATGTTGGCACTGCTTTTCAGAGTCATCGTGGTGAACGCTAAATTATAGGTCCTATCTTAACACCCTAAAGGCCGATTCATACCTACGGATCCGGTCGAAATTCGTCCGTCCGTACCAAACGTTGTCTCCGGGACTACCCTTCATACCTCCGTCCGGTTTCAGCATTGTTATGGATGTTATGCAATACATCCTAGAGGGCAGGGACTGTCGTGTCACAAATTAACGTCATCGACAATCGCAAACATGGCATCTGTAGAGGAGATGATTTTGCTTTGTGTCATCCGAAATCGGCAGAAAAAAGTGTAGGCCTATGAGGCGTTGGCATGTGCCCCCTCACTAACCCGCAGATTCTCTCCTCGAAATGTTGCGCCTCTTTGAAATTACCAGTTACAAATTATTGCCCAAGCAGGTGAACAATAAAATAAAAATGGCAGGTATATAGTATAATATAAGTATAAAACGTTAAATACAC